>BEXV01000577.1:128451-154996 GCA_003118195.1 Hemicentrotus pulcherrimus | reverse complement strand
TCTGTGTATAGTGCTTGTAACTTTACGAAGAATGGGCCAAATTTCTTATCATTTTGATGATTCCAGAACCTTGCAGATGCTAGATGCTAGATGATCAACCTTTCTGATCGATTCCACAACGTTTCTTTCACAATGCAATTGCATGACCATAACTGGTCTTTACCTTTAATAACAGTGAGGAGTTATAACATCTCTGTACCATTTATTCATTTAGCATTTTGTACAAAACTTATAAACTAAGATATGATAAATTTATTGAAATTTGTGTAACATCCCTCTGCAAGGCAAATGACAGTATGTCTACATATTTTCAGTTCATCATTAAAACAGCTTTGGGGTAAGAACACAAGCCAGTACGTGAATGCATCTTTAAAATTGATGAATACTAAGACATTATAAATTTATAATGAAACATAAGAAATATATCAATACCCTGTTAAATGTAGCATCATTTATTTTAATTTCAAATTGTCCATTTTTATTGTGATACATTTATAAGCCTTGTTAGAACACGCTTGATATAAAGGTGTAATCAACAAGGCTTGATTAGGGAAATCCCCATGTTGGTGACTTCGTCAGAAAACATGATGATGTTCATCGTGAAGTGGCTATCGCCTGGCCCCTTTAATTGACCCATTGTTCAGATGACGATGAAGATCTCCTCAGCATTGATATCCTCCCTACATCTCTTCTTTGTTTTACCAAGAAAAGACAACGTCTGTCTGACGTAAATAGCCAACGGAACTCGCTCTCTAGTTTGCCCCAGCGCTACCGAATCTAGGTCATTTTGTAGATGCAATGGTGGTGCTTCTGTGCTTTAGTTTGGAGTAAACAACTCATGTTTTGTAGTCTCCCTTGGCCATTTATGAAGATAACGATTAGATATATTGATATATAAAATAAACTGTCTACATATCCATTAGGAAGGTTCTTGGCAGTTCTTATTTCAAATAGTAAAAAGCAATTATATTAATGTTAATTTGAAATGCATTTAAAAAGAAATTCACAGCAAATATGTAAGTTTTTTGTATGGGAAAACAAGCTGATTGTGTACAGAAAAGCCCAAACTATAGTTTGTTACATTTTGAATAAATTAATTTTACTGAAAATGTCCTGAATAAGGGAATGAGGTAGGTTTATTAAAAAAGAGAAGAAAAAAGCAAGAGATGATCAGAATCTGGCATCATATACATGCTCTTGTCATACCCCCGTATAACCCTCTTACATTATTGAACAAACATTTACACAACTTCGTTGTCTTTTAGAGAACACTTTGCATATAATGTGTTCATTTCAGAACGTGACTCCCATTTGAGGTTAATGGGAGTCATTTTCAATGAATACCATAAGTAATTATAGAGTATGATCTTTTTTGCTCAGCTGTAGCTAATCAAAATTCAAAGAGGGAGTTTTTAATCTTCCTGTAATGATGGCTCATTAGCTAAACTCCTCTGTTCTTCTACCGACCCAATTTCATTGCGCCCTCTATCAATAGACAATGGTAATTAAAGTGAAGGTTAAGTTGTGATGAAATTGAAGGACAAGGAACCCGATTCTTTTTTATATCCATTTGGGAAAATGTCATCGTACTATTGGTTTTAAAAGGATTGCTCTTGAAGTCTATTATCCCATTACAGTTCAGGTTTTCCTTATTTTCCAAATTGATCAGTTTTCCCTCCTCAAATTGTAAAAGTGTCATTCCTAGTACTCTGGATCGAAAGAAAATGCAAAAACTTGACTGAAAAGGAACGCTGTATTGCCAATGGGTTAGTTGATATCTCAAATACTACTTGATTTATAGTTTGGTTTGGACCACATTATGATGACGCACGTTTATTCAGTCCTTGTGCTTTCAGTTTTGGGAGTTTTCAGCAAGATTAATTTTGAGGTTCCAAACATTCAAGCGAAAGTATTATAATTAGTATTTTATCATTGATATTATTATTATTATCATTATCATCACTTTCATTATTTTCATCATTATCAGTAGTATTATCATTATCATCATTATCTTATCATTATCTTTATCATTATGTTTATGTTTACAGAAAACCTCAAGACGACTTGCCGCTTGGTAGCTCCAAGCCTGGCATCAACAACAACAGCAAACAGGCCACCCCTGCCCAGCCCTCCACCACACCCCCAGCTTCCAAGCCAGTAGCCATACCTGGGGCCTGCGCTGTAGGGGGCAAGCACGACGCCCGTTCCCTGGACGACTCACCCCTCTCCAATAGCCCTAGAAGACATCAGATAGAGAGGGAGCATCTTACCATCCATCCCAGGCATGGAAGGAGTATTGTCAAGGAGGGAATCGGCTCGCTAGATGTAAGTTGATGGTTTATTGTGTCAAGTGTAAGCTCCAGGGGACCTTGAGGATTCAAGTCCTATCCTGGGGACTTTGTAAGTATCCAGTAGCTCACTGCTTACGTTATTCTTTTGATTGAATACTGTAATTAACGGTGTATAAACCGCACCTTTTTACCGCCGAAAAAAAAATCAAAGTCGGGGGTGCGGTTTATACACGGTACACACACAAAAAAAAAAAAAAAAAAAAAAAAAATTTAAGTTTCGATTTATGGCGCTATGCCTGGCAATGTCTCCCAGCTCAGTAACCGACTCACCACTCGGAAACAAAAACAACACTCAAGTTTGTCTGTCATCTTGATTTGAAATTAATCTTTCTGATAGAACTCAATATGTAGTTTATAAACCTATCCTAGGTCCTCTACTGTTTTTTAAGGTAACATTAATGATCTTACGTATTCAGCTGCACCTCGCAGTTAAATGAAAGGCCTTCCCGCGTGGGGTTTTTAACACGGACCCGGCAAAAAAAATCAGCCAAAAAACAAACAAAAATTTTTTGTTTTGTTTTGTTTTAAAGGGCAAAAAAGAGGGGTGCGGTTTATACACGAGGGAGGTTTATACAACGTTAATTACGTTTTTTGATATTCAGGTGTTCTGGCAGTCTTTGTTTTTTTCCTCTTCACTTCAGTCCAGTTCAGCTAATTTTAGGTTTTCAAGCACATGGAGTTAACTAGATGAACTTCCTCTCAAAACAATGGCAGGTTTTCAAACACTACCACTTCACAAGCCGTCTTTCTTTATAATGCCGGAACATGTCTTACATAGTCACATATTCACAGCTATTTATATCGTTTGAAAGATTTTGAAGTGGTATTGCTTTTATAAAACCATTAAATATTTGATACTCAGGTGTTCTTGCAGTCTTTACTTTTTTCCTCTTCACTTCATGCAGTCCAGTTCAGCTAATTTGAGGTCAAGCACATAGAATTAACTAGATGCACTTGCTCATAAAACAATGGCAGGTTTTCAAACACTACCACTACACTACCCACCTTCCTTTATAATGCCGGAACATGTCTGACATAGTCACAGCTATTTATATAATTTGAAGTGTTATTGCTTGAAAACCATTAAATATGTGATATTCAGGTGTTCTGGCAGTCTTTACATTTTTCCTGTTCACTTTCAGTCCAGTTCAGCAAATTTGAGGTCAAGCATGTTGAGATAACTAGATGCACTTGCTCACAAAACAATTTCAGGTTTTCAAGCACTACTACTTCACAAGCCATCTTCCTTTATAATGCCGGAAGTTGTCCAACATAGTCACGCATCCAGAGCCGTTTATATCGTTTGAAAGATTTTGAAGTGGTATTGCTTTTACAAAACCAATTATATTTTGTGAGAAGTTCTACCAAGTGATTTTAATGAGCCAATTTTCACTTGAAGGAGACTTCATGTACATGAAGCCCTGTTATGCATCTTTCTCTCTGTTCAATATACTTGAAAGAAATCTTCAACTCCTTTCCTACAAATAATCCAAATTGTGTAGAGAAATATTTGCTCCTGACATTTTTGAGAGAAAATATATTGGAGGGACTTCTTGAAAATAAATCTGTGACATCAGTAGTAACTTAATTCGAAAATGCCTTTGCTTGATACAGGAAGTGCCTCTCAAAAATAACACTCATAATCCGATCAAAAAGAGCTTTACTATTAATAGAAGAAACAAACGCAAATACTTAGAGCCTCTCTAAAGTGTTGGGAGCCCCCCAATTTGATGGCAAAATTCATTTAAATTGTATCATATTATGAAAGAGGATGTCATTTCTGCAATGTGTTTGAAGTTGAATATTGATGAAAGAATACAATATTTGGGGGCTTTTTGTTGTACGCAGAAAACCTAGTTCAAGTGAAATTTTGCCATCAAATTTGTGGGGCTCCCAACACTTTAGATTGGCTTTACAGATAGTATGATATTTGATGAAGGATTGGAGACTTTCATGGAACAACAACCCCAAATTAGGACTTGAAGTGCCCTGTCTCAATGAGTAATGACATGAAATTACCTCCACCCACATGTTTACATTGGCTGTCTGGTAATAAGATAACTTTTAAAATCAATTGCATTTATCCATATACCAGCAAGGAAATTGCATCTTCTGGTAAATCCATCGCTTTCTGTAGAAGATGCCAAGAATCTTGTACGGTTGAAAGGACCTTTTAGACGGTTCACAATTTTAAGTGATGAGTCATTAACCTTTAAAATCAACGACATAAATATATCATATTTTTTTCATATGTATCTTTTGGTAAATCCAGCTACCAATTGTGCAGTTCATGGTTTAATATCCATGGCATTAATAAGATGCTGATGTTCTGAGATATCTTTCTAGATTGTTTTGCACCAAATCCTCAGTTCTTCTTCACAATTCATTTCATTATAGCTAGCTGAATTCGTTTTGACAACTGACAGTCTTTATTTTTCCACAGAAAGAGATTTCCAAGCCCTTTTGTTTTGAGTGAAGTTTTAAATTAGTATCATCTTTCAAATGCCCGGTTGGAATTTAACCTTTTTGTTTTGGGGGCCTGCAAATGGAACATAGTACCTTTAAAGCTTTATACAAGTCTTTTCCAAAATAAACTTCTGACTCTAATACAGCTGATTAAATATAGCCTGCCTTCACTTGAGGTAGGAATTAGTGAAATAAAACCCCATGGAAATATTTAAAAGTTTTCATGTAAGGTGTAAAATATTCAGTAGGTTTTTGACACCACTAATGTGCTGAATATTTGTTCACTTTCTTTGTTCACCTTTCTTTATGATAGTTTGCAGGTAACTATTTGTACGATTGGTAAGTTCTGAGGAGGGGGGGGGGCGAGGGGAGGTTCTGTTACCACTTTATATCTCAACTAAAACACAATGCTGTTTTGAGCCACTTGAAGAATATCTTATTGTAGTATAATTATGTTATGTAAGTGTAAGAATAAACAGAAGAATTAACCAAAATATTTCTCTTCTCTTTCCTTTTGTTCTTGAGGACGATGAATATCAACATCTTGCCGAAGACGAGGATCTAGACAGTCAGGAGAGCCAAGAGAACCTTCCCGACCCCCAAGACACTGTAGCCCCCTCCTCCCCCACAGACGACACCGGGGGCAACGGGGGTAGCGGTAAGGATACAGGAGGCAACGGAGGCAATCGGCAGTCACTCAATAGCAACCGTCAAGCCATCCCGTCTAAGATATGCACATCAGTACTGAACCAGATCACAGAGGAAGAAGGTGAATATTGGACCCTCAATCTTCGACCTTAATTCATAGTCTTATTCCTTAGATTGGTAGCTCTAAGAGTATTTTGTCAATTAAAGTGACTCTGTAACACTGCCTCAAATTTTGAAACAAAATCCTGGATTTAGCTCATGCTGCAATCATAATTATAAACTTTTAGGGCAATCAGGAATCCCATGAATTTTACAAGCCGATCGCCTGTCTGATTATCAAGATATTTATGATCGGAAATCAACATTTCACTTTTTGTTTTCCTAACGGTTTTATAACACTACAGTCCATTTGGGAAAATGAGTGTGATAAAACCGGTCACTCAAAGATTTTTACTTTTTTGAGGCTCTTCATGATCATTTTGAAGCACAATGTTTTAGGGCTTCAATATTAAACCATATCACAGACACTGATGACACGTATGGCCATGCATCTCAGATTTAACATTGATAAACGATGCCTTTAAGGGATGAGTTCAGGAAATTGGACTGCTTACTCTAATAAACCTGAGTGAATTGAGTGGCAGTTGACATGACCAAATACAGGATTAATGAATGATTATGTTTTTTGAGATCATTATGGTATCTGACCTGGCTATCAAACTGCGGTATTTCTGTGAAACAGACTCGAGCATCCACCAGCTGTAATTAGCTGCCCATCTTTGATTATGTGAAATTGATACATCAAGAATAAACAACACTAATAATGACAAATCAAGGAAGCTGTCTATTATGTTCTTTATAGCACCACTTATATATTCTGTATTGCATAGCTTTATTTGATTTTATATCTTATGGATAATTGTAAAACTTATTTCAGAAATAGGTTTGATAATTCTTATTGTTTATTTTTGTACCATCTTTCTTCCCAGATGAGTATGAATCTGATGAGGATCGAGGAATGCTACGGAGGTTACCTTCACGTGACAATAGACAACCAAAGACTCTCTCAAGTAGCAAGGACAATGTACGCCAAATCAAATCTAGCAGTAAAAAGTTCACGCCTCCACCACGAGGGGGCTACAGCTCCTCGGACGCCAGCGACGACGATTCAGAATCGCGGAGAAGATCGGACAGGTTTGATTTGCCACACCCAACGACGCATCGGAGGGGGAGCAAGGATGGTCCTCCTAGCTCAGGGAGTGAGGGTGGAGGAGGGTCTCATAATACTCATGGTGGCGGTGGTGCTAGCGCAGGTGGTAGCAAGCAGAATGGTAACGCAGGCAAGGGTAATGACTCTGGTGGTACAAACGGTAACGGCACAAACGGTGGAGGTACCAAAGGTTCCGGGAAGGAGCGCAAGAAGAGCAATGAACTCCGCGAGAGTCTCAAAATGAGCAATCTCAGTGTGAACTCTTCAAACTCGTCGAGCTCGTACAGCATCAGCAAATACGCCATCGACCCTGCTAACAACACGCCCAGCGATTCCGACGATCCCAACGCTGAAGCCAAGACGTGGTCGCGGAAAAACAACCTGCGGAAGGACCACGTGACACGGTCGGACAGTAACCTCTACATCATTCCAAAGAATGGGGAGAAGCCCAAACACATTCACACATCACCGTCCAAATCCAGTCTAAAGAGAGACAGTTCCAATCTGAGTGAGAAACTCAACTTGGATCTCAATAGCAACATGCCAAGGAGAACCTCCAAAGAAGCCAGAGACATTCGCAAGAAGCGCAATCGAATCGCCAGCGCCAACGGCCAAGGGGGTAGAGGCAAGAAGGATCCAAACAAGAAAGTGGAGAGCAACTGTTGCCGTCTCATATAATGTGTGTCATAGGGCAGAATGTGTCTGCTATTTGTCGATCTGGAAATATTATATTATTTCCAATATTATGTCCATATTACTGTAAAATGACTCGAGGATATCAACATGTAATTCTTGTCTGTTTCACAGTATTCATGAACCTGTTATGAAATCCTGTTTTAGTTTAGTATCCTCAGGACTGTTAGTTTTGTCATTATAGTTCAGGTAGCCCTCCAGTTTGATGTTCACAATCCCACAAGTTTTTATCCTTGACAAATCCTTATGTTACATGCATCTAATATTCTTCTTGTTTAGTGAGTAAATGCATCTACTTTGTGAAAGTTTGTTCTTAAACTAAATGTCGTGCCCTATGATTTGTACTCTTCAGTCACAACATCACCTTATGGGAAAATATAGTTGTGTAAACATAGTGTAAACATATCACACATTTGATACTGCGCTATGTATTGAAAATGCATGTTCAACTTGTTGCTTGGTGATGCTCACATAGCTTTAACATCCCTTTTGCTTCTGACGTAATGGAAAAAAAAGTCAATCGAAAGAGCTCTGAAGCTTTCCTTTATGTCTCTCAAATATTTGTTTGTATACCTTTTCCTGACATTGCACCAGATATCATTATACAACAGCATTGAAACAGCATTTCCTCTTGTAATACCTATTTTCAATGATTGTAATAATACCTACCTACTTGCAACTGGTTCTGAGGTAGATAGAATCTAGTAAAAACTCCTTTATAAAAAATCCCCCACACCCACACTGCCAATAGCAGTAATGAGTTTGTTTTGTTTTTTTAGGATGTGATCGTATGTATGTAAGAAGGCAAGCCAGATGCTGCATTTTATCAGGGGATTGATTTTGTATCTACCGGATTTCTTTTCAGCTGTATATTTTGACAGGATTTTGTTTTGAAGATCTTTTATTTCACATTTTTATCAGCCATTCTCTGCTGCATGTTGCAAGATGATTCTATGATAGTCTTTGTTGCTAGCTATAAGAGAAAACATATTAGTTGAGATCTCATTTTCCTGTTTGTATTATCCCCAGTAATCTACGTTTGATTGAATCTTGAATATTTGAAACATACGAATTCCCCACAAAACAAAACAGCAAAAGACATTCTAATAGATTCATTAGTTACTGGTTAAGTTATTTAAAGGAGTGAGTATTTTGATATTGGTATTAAAGGATCATTTCCTGTTATTGTTCCAGATTTATTATTATCTGTTGACAGTTTTTGTTATAAAAGAAACATATTTTAATCCTATTCTTTTTTATACTTATAAATCACTTGTTATCATCACGCTGATGATTTTGTAAAGCTATTCTGTATTGATGATTTTAAGTGAGATATGTTTCCCTCACCCAGATCCCTCGTATAGAAACAATCCTGAATCCGGAACTGGTTTCCTGTTAGAATCCCTCACTATAGTAACAAAACAATCATTTTCCTGCAAGACTACAAATGCCCAATTTACATTCCAGGTATTTTAATATCCCCATCCCCTTTCCTTATTTTTTATTTGGCAAGATTTATATTCCATACCTTATAATGCTTTCTCAAACAAAACTTATCTTCGCCTTTTAACTGATTTGAGGGAGCAGTAAGTATTTTAAATTTTGGCGGCAAATTTGATATCTCCTATGATATTCACACACAAGAATGTCAAATTATTTTTTATCTTAATTGAATTATGTGTTCATTGGTGCATTGGCAGTAAAATCCAAAGTAAAAGGTGATTAGAGAGAGAATTATGACATTATTTTAATTTTCTTTTATGAATAAATTATTTGGGTTAGATTCTATAATTTTATTTTAAACAAAAGCTAAGTTTTTAAGTTGAACTATTTATTCAGAAATTAACCCTTGTGGCAACTTGATTCAAGTTGATTGTGGCTTTAGAAAAATCTTGTATTTTTTGTTTTTTTTTAATGTATATTTCAATCTAAAGTCACTTTGTATGATGTATTTGCTGCTCAGTATATATCACCATATTTGTGGATGCATGCAATTTGGGACATCAAGTCTACTAATGTTTTAACATTCTTTATGGTATGTGTTTTATGCTTCATTCGAGTACAGTTCTGCTGGTTCAGAACTTGGGATAAATTGAGATCATGTAACATATTTTTGTTTAAAAAGAAAGAAACACCTGAACATTTTTCCATGTTTCACAAACGTTTGTCTCACTGTTTTAGATTGTACGTACATCAGGACCTGTACATTTATCCCCCTGTTTTGTACAGAAACTGGCTCTTATATATGTTCTGTGTGTGTGTGTATATCAGAATCCTAATATATATATATATATATATATATATATATATATATATGGACAATACAGCGAATGCAAGGTAAATATTGTTGACTTGGCTTTTCTTCAATGCAAGTATTTTCGTAATATTTATTGAATAGAACTGTGGAATTCTTGTTCCACGTCAATACAGTTGTATTTAGATTTGAATTATATAAACAAGAATGGATTGGAACAAGCTTGTGTGACCAATTTTTAAAAAGATGATAGATCAAAGATTTTACTTGTATACAAAAAAATAGATGTCAATTTAATATAGATAATGAATCAAGTTGTTAATGTCGCTGAAGTAGACAAAACATCCCCAGCCAATGCTAATAATCCTAATAAAAATGAATTAAATGTACTTGCCGATACTCTTAGTGATTTTTGTCAAACAAATTTTTGTTTTTACTAATCAATTATAAGATTAATGTTTTTGTGTATGGTCATGGTAGTCTAAGTAGCTTACTCATGGAGGGAAGTATTGAACAGTGTTGTGAAATCACCATAGATTTTGTTTGAAGCCAAGTGTGAGCTTTGTACAAAAAAAGTGCTATTTCATCATGATGGGGCGAGGGGGCACGGGGTGGGNTGGGGGGGTCAGAAGCGAGTCTCACAACTCGCTGTGTTCATTCTATTTATTTAGGGTTTTATTGCGTGTGAAGCGTATATATATTAGAAGTGATACCGTCTTCCTGTTTAGTAGACTGTGTGTATGAGAATGTCTGTGTGAGTGTATGCGGCGGTGCAACTGAGATTAGGCTGACACACTCATTAATAATGTACACATGTCCAATATCAGAAAGAGATTCTAAAAAAATTATATTTTGAAAGAAAACTTGTCAATTACATATATGTGTATCAGTGAAATCATTGTATATTCAAATGTCACAGTCATGGTGTGTTATTTTGCGCAAATATTGAGTTTGGGTCATTTTGGGGGTTTGTTGTCGTGGATTTTGTCCTTTCTTTCAAAAGTTGGAACATAAGCTTCAGTGTGTGTCATATATTATTTTGATGTTGCCAAAATAAATGTTGGTTGTAAGATGTTAAACAAATTTAAGAAGAAGAAGAAGAATTAAAAATGCACCTGTAATAAGATGTTATTAACCAGGAGATAGCAATACATAGTTATATGAGAGCATGTGTTGCTCTGTAGACCCACACAGTCAAAGGCTTGTCAGAAGAAAAAAGCTCAAGTTAATAGCTCAGGCACTTTTAAAAGTTCCTTCCACACATATTGCTTATTGAAGGAAGATGGCATATTTCTTTTTTGTGATGTTTCTGTCACAAGTATTGCTCACAAAATGCATTTGCTTAAAGAAGTTATTATAAACTGTGAAGCACTAAGTTTATGTCTGCTGAATCAATATCAGTATCGGACTACCAAACCAGTACATCTCTTCGAAAATTCTGTTTTTATTTTGTACCAAAACTACCTTCTGTTTTAAAAGATGATCTTGATTTCTGATGATGATGGAAAGTACAATTTCTACAGAATTCATCAGAATTTACATTGAATCTCAGAAATTTTCAACTTAAGGTTGTCTATTGAAAGAGTGAAATTGTTGGCCAGGTTGACCTTACAGAATACCTACATGTAGTCCCATATGTTTATTGATGCATTGGTGCTCTTTAGGGTATGTTATTTTCAGCAAAATCATATTAAAAATAGTAGAAGTTTTTTTACCATCTCTAGTGGTCCAAACTTAAAATAATCTTCAGCCGGTTTCTCAGTAAAAACAATTTCATCACCAGGACTCCAGATGTTTTTTTAATCAAGTTGGGTTGAAGTTTCAGTTAGAATACCAAGGTATAGGAATAGGGTTTGATCTTCTAAAATCTATTTCTCAGGGATAGAGAAATACATCAAAATATGACTGGAGATTTTACTGGAGATTCCATCCAACTTTCTTGCATTTTGCAGTGTGTGAATGTGTGTTATAAGCTGCTTTAACGCTTGCATATCTATGGAGGTGCATTATTTTTCATGTAGATCAATTGGGCTGTTATTAAGAAAGAAAGAGATAAAAGATAGAGCCAAACATAAAATGAAAGATTTTCCATGCAGAGTGATATGAACCTGTATCCTACATGTAGGTATAACTACTGTAGGATTATATACCTCACCGTCAGATAACCAAGACAAGCATATGTAAACAGGATGGAAGAATATGATTCATAACTCCTTACAAATAAGCTTTTAGCTCCTATATTAAGTTTGCAGTGATAATCTTGTTTCTATTCTCTATTTTTCTTTCTTCTTTTTAATTCTTTCATTCCTTCTATCTCATTGGGTTACTCCTTTTCTGCCACATGCTCTCCCTCTCTGTTTTTATCAAACTCTATCACTGTCTTTCTTTCTCTCCCTGCTCCTCTTCCATGTTCCCCTCTCTCTCTCTCTCTCTCTCTCTCTCTCCCTTTCACTCTTATAATCGTATATCTTTTTCTCTGCTGTCCTTTCTTTCTCTTCAGTCCTTCTTTCCTCCCTTTTTTTCTACACTCTTAATTTTATCTTCTCTCTCTCCCTCCCTCCCTCACTCTTATAATCTTATATCTTTTTCTCTGCCATCCTTTCTTTTTTCTCCGTTCCTTTTTTACTCTTTTTTTTCTACACTCTTAATTTTATCTTCTCTCTTTCTGTCCTCCAGTCTTTTTCACTCACTATTTCACTGTGTCTCTGTATGTGTGTGTGTGTGTGTGTGTGTGTGTGTGTGTGTGTCTCTCTCTCTCTCTCTCTCTCTCTTTCTCTTTCAACTTGTCTATATCTGTCTCTTTCTAATAAAAATCCCATCAGTATCATCTAAAATAAATTGTATTTTAAGACTACATTACTTTTGTAAAGCTTCCTTACTTTAACCTAAAAGTCTCAACATATGAAGCACATTCCAGGGTTGTTTTTGTGTTATCATTTTCTGTTTGTTATGGTTTCAGTTATATATGTGATGCATTGCAGCTATGGCATAGCTGTGCTGTATTTTTTTTTTTGTTTTCACTGGCAGTATTTGAATTATTTTTTTAATTCATTATCACACACCAAGTTTCTGATAAGTTTGATGTTTACTTTGATGTCTTAATTTAGTGATGAAATCGACAATTCGATGTTGACTGCATGTTCCGATACTCCTATATTCCAACATGTATGGCCTTTGAGTATGAATAAATGGCAATGACCAACATATCAGTGCTGTAACTATATTATTGTTGGAATATAGGGGTTTTGGAACATGGTGTCAGTCCGCCATGCCCAAATTGGTAAAGGGAAAAGAGCAGTATTGTTAGATTAGAAACGATGTATTATTGAAGTAGTAAGGGTACTCACACAATGTACTTAAGGAATGTTCCTCATTTTGAAGAAGAAAAAATCTAACTTCAAAGTTGTTGGCAATGAATCTGTTTTTATCAATGAACTGTAAGAATAAATATTTAAAAATATTTGAGATCTGTTTTTTAAAATAATGTTGCAATAGCTAAAGTAGTATCACTTTGGGGAGTGTAAAAGCATTTCCGTACTAAGTTTGGGAGGTAAAAAGACAATCCAGATTATCGACAATTATTTTAATAATGAGCAGAGATAAATCTTGCCGTTTTTGTAACAAAGATTACGTATTTAGGATATCTCATACTTCTACACCAGCGATATTCGGACAGTTGCCACTAGTTGTACTCTTGACCCCTTTTTAATAAAGGAATTATAGGTAAAACTTGTCTGTTTAGAGCCAAAAAGACGTTAACTCTGTGTTTAAAGTACATGAGGTAACGCCCTTCTACCTCCGAGCAGACAAAATATTTTATTATTTGGGTTATGTTTTAACAATCATACCCAATCTGACGATGTTTTACGGGACAAGAAACAACAAAGACATCTTCTTGTACTTTGTGTAAGTTAATATATTCCTTTTCGAATGCTGCATTGCCAACTAACTTTTTGGCAAATATTTTGATGGTCATGAGTCTGTTATTAAATGAATGAAAACTTTGTAATTTTAGATTTTAATATACATTCTAGATCTTATAACAAAGTTTAATGATAACATGATATCACTTTTTCATTACTTACTACTCGAACTGTAATGAAATAAAAACACCATATTCTACCTTTATTCTGTCTCTCTCTCTTCTAGGTCTCTCTCTCTCTCTCTCTCTCTCTCTCTCTCTCTCTCTATCTATCTCTCTCTCTCTCTCTCTCTCTCTCTCTCTCTCTATCTATCTCTCTCTCTCTCTCTCTCTCTTTTGTGGTGTGATATACGGGTCATTGCTTTCATATTGGTGGTATTTTAAAGCCATTATTTTGTGTCAAACAAAAAACATAAGATCTATTGTAGGATGTGTGAGGACTTCACAGGGGACTTTGTTACTGTGTGAGTAAGATGCAAGCATTGTTTGATATGTTTGGATTTCATATTTTTAGAAAAGACTAGATATTGAAAAATCCCTCCAAAATATGGTGAAGAAAAAAAAATTGCAATTTTATATCTGTAAATCCAGTATGTTATATAAGAAATCCAAGTAACTTATTGTTAGTCATTTTTATACTCCTCTGCATAATATTAATGATTGTGGTTGCATTATTTATGTTTTAACCTAAGATTATCTATACAGAAGAGGAGAATAGATTATTAAGAGGACAATTTGTACTATAATCTGTGTGCTGTGTACATGTTGATATAAAAAAATAGGAGATTAGAGAAAGAGGAGAAGAGGATTGTAAAAACTAATGACTATTTGTTTACAATGCTGATGAAAAAAGGAAATGTTTGAAACTTGTACCATTTTATGTCACTAGCAAGTCTTATTGTAGTGATATATGGAGTAAAAAATTGACAGCAAAAAATTAAAATGAGTCATTTCTTGTGTTCTTTGTTTTTGTTATTTGGTGTATATGATAATGGAATTTACTCAACAATAGTTGAATCAAATCATTGAATATAAACAAATTATTAGATATTAATGATTATAATTAGCATTACTGCCACATCACTGCTTTTCCTGTACCCTGTAGGCCCTGCAATTATTATTACCCTAGCAATTGCCAGGTACCCATTTACATCTGGGTGGAGATGAACACATGGGCAAAACACACTAACCACAAATTTAAGCACCGAGCAAAGATCGAACCCAGGATATCTTTGGTACGATCTTCTCCCTTTGCCAAAATCACATAATCCCTGTAAGGGATGTAAAAACTGAAGAAAAAAATTTAAAGTAAACTGAAGAATTAAAAATATTCCTTGAAAATATCACGATTACCACAAACATAGTTATTCCAATAACTTAATTCACCATATAACCTTTACAGTTTGATAATAAAATCTTTTCTTTTTGCCAAAAGTTCATGACCTCTTTTATTTCAATGTGCTGCCCATCTTCATTAATTTCCTGGCTGATATCCAAGAGATATACTTGACTAAAAACAGTGAACGCTAAATTTGGATACAATCGTTATTGATTTGCCAAGTTGCACACATAATCTTGGCTGTGATTTTAGCAAGCCTTGATCCTCTGTTCCTCAGATAATTAAAAACATATAGAAAATGTACATTAAAGTTTAACTGCATAATTTGATATATCTAAGTGGCTATTTTCCATTTTAGAGAATGTCTGAATAGAATTTGTTAGTCTTTCATTCATTGTGAGCAAATGAACACAAGTGAAAAGTTTATTTTTTGGTTGCAAAAATGATGAACTAGATTGGACTGGACCCAGAAAGCAGGCTACATCTTTTTAGTTCCTAAGATATATACAGCCATTTCCATAAAAGATATGAAGACTGAGAGAGACACAGATAGAGATATAAAGAGTAAAAGAGAGAGAGAGAGAGAGAGAGAGAGAGAGAAGAACAAGAAGAATTGTGGATTTTCGATTTTTGACAGCACATTAAAAATGTCACCAAAGCCCATCCCCTAAAACTTGTCACTGCAGCTCGATTTCTAATTTATCCATTGCTTTTTGTATTATTATCCCTTGACATCCCGCCTTAGGATCATATTTTAGAAGGCCTACTTTAAATACTAGTGCAACTAGATGCTCAGTAGAATATGAAGAACTAAATTAGTGAAAATATGCAAACTGAAACTTTTAACTCTCCGGTCGAGTTACCAGCAAAGTGGGGTCGATTTTCTTATATCTCGAATTTTCAGACAGACGAATCCATTAAGACGACACAATACTTGGACGACTCTACGAACCCGCGCTTTTCAAAAAAACAACCCGGAAAGTAAGTTCATCGATTAAATTCCTAATCCTGTTAGTTTTAATTGTTTTTCTTTCTCATCGTATTATCTGCAATTAAGCCAAATCTAGATCCTATAGGCCTATAACGGAAATGTGAATGCATGTAGAAAATGTTGCTTTGCTTGGCGTGAGTTAGTCTACGCTTCGCATCTCCAAACAAAAGTGGGGGCTACAGTGAGTACAGAGGCGCCCAAGCCCAAGGGGCCCAAGGTAGCTCAGCTCCGCTGTTCTCCTTGCGGTGGCGGGGCGACGCTCCCGTGCTCTTTGGCGGTACAGTCCTAACGTTAGGCCTACTGAACATTGTTTTCTTGTATCTTTTGACGACAATAGAGCTTTACATTCTTCTTTGTCATTTGTGGACAACTCTCCATGCCTTTTGTACTTCAATTTCACAATTCTTTCGTTTTCTTCGTATTTATTTGTGTTCTTGATCCGACTTCATGAAAAACTGTCTAGAATCTAGATAGAGTCTAGACCTTAAAGTTAGATCTGTGAACATGTAGAGTAGACTAGAATAGAATCTAGGATCTAGATCTAGAAGTCTATATCATTTTGCATTCTATACCGTGCATTCAGGGGAGTAGATTATCTCAATCACAAGAAAGAAGGAACAACATAAAATTTAAAGTAGACTCTAGGACTAGGATCTAGTCTACAAAAGGCATGCATGGAGAGTTGTCCATAAATGACGCATCAAATTGAATATCGCCCTCTAGTGACTAGAGTCTAGTCATTTCAAAAAGCTTTTGATTTCCTTAAAGATGAAGTTGAGTTCTGGCCATGGCGATTGCATTAAAGAAACGGTGTGGAATCGACCAGAAAAGGTTGATCATCTAGCATATAAGAATTTGTGTGTATTGCAAGGTTCTGGAATCTTCAAAATGATAAGAAATTTGGTAAAGTTACAAACACTGTACACAGAAAGATGTATATGGGACTACACGAACACGTGGCGTAAAAAACCTCCGAGTTTTACGATAAACATGACCTAGAATCTATTTAGAATATGAAGGCATTTGAAGAGCCATGCTTTTCAGGGAACATGTCTTATCTGATGTTCTTCCACATTAATATAATAACAAATGATACAGTTCACAAATTATTTTTCACCTCTTCCCGGAACTCAACCTTCTCTTTAAATTCCTTGCCAGATTTTGTTCACATGTTCAATGATTTTATTCCAATACATGTATCTTGAACTTTACAATAAAGGTAACTTAGTATAAAGGTTTTGGTTCCCTTTAATGCAGCCCATTGATTCACTTAACCGTCACTAAAATTACACGTTCAAAAAATAAATTCCTACCATGTACCCATTTACTACACCTGTGGAGAGTGGCAAATGTTATTAATATCCTGCCGAAGGACATTTAATGCTGTGGGGGTAATTGAACCGTGAACCTTCTGATCCACCACACATAGCAGCATTACTACCCCGGCTGTGTATTAAAACCTGTGCTATTGTCTATTGATTCTCAACATTTCAAACACCACTGTACACAACTCGACAGATTTCACTAAAAATCAGTACTTTACTTAGTGACAATTGATGACACCTAGGTACAGCTGTAAATAGCAGTAAAATACCATTTTTAAAACTTACCGGTGTTAGAAAGAATAATTTATAAATTCAAATTGTCAGTCTACTGTCAAACTTGCCGATCAGCCACATCGGCATGATTGTGTGCATTTGTGTATTATAAGTGTATTGACTATTCATGTTTGCAAATGCTGCCTATTAACTGGCAGGTCCAAGCTATTTGGATTGTGACGTACGGGACATTCAGAGACTTTAAACAAGAAATAACAACAGATGAAATTATTTATATGGCTATCTTTTGGTATGAGTCTATGGCTGTGATCACAGCGTCCCGTACGTCACGTAGCACATTAATTACATTAAAAATTAATTAAAGAATTGGTCAGAACTATAACTTTCCACAAATGAACTAGCCCATATTTAGCCACAGACTAATACCAAAAGATAGCCATTTAAATGATTTCATCTGTTGTTATTTCTTGTTTAATGTCTCTGAATGTCCTGTACGTCACAATCCAAATAGCTTGGACCTGCCCTAACACGTAGTGCAGTGCTACTGCTAGAGGTCAATACGCATTAGCATTGACTTTCTATGCTTTGCTGGAGTGGTGATCCACAGCCCGATGACATATCCACTAGATCACGACACCTCTCCTTTTTCTCCCTATGATTTAAGGATTACTACAGACATGGATTCTGTAAGGAGAAAGAAACGCCGTTCTCTGGCTTCAGATGATACCGTTACTCCCAGGACTCTGGTAAGATTCTTATATGTCTTGTGCAATTTGTGAAGAACCAAGAGCATTGTATGGTGAACGTGCTGCATATTGATGCATTTAAATTAGAGCAACCTCCAACCTTTGTAGCAAATTGCTTTGAAATAAGGCAGAACATTTTGAAATAAAGTCAGGAGGTAAACAGCAAGATAATTGTAAATGTTCATATCTTGAACAAAAAACAAAAAACAACGAAATTCACCCTCAAGCAAATTACACATTGATACCATGGACCATTAAAAGTAATGCAAATAAGTGAGTACCGGTAAGTTTTATTCAGTTGCAGGCTGATTGTAAACTCCCTGAGTCACAATGTATTCAAGATGTATTCAAGATGATTTAACTGTTTCCATTGCAAGATTATCTTAACTGATGTTAAAAGGTTTGTCATGGAATTAATTAAGAAATGTGTAATTTTTACAAAGCCTTTGGTGCACAAAGTAATCATTCCATTAAATGGTGTCTATTGTTTTTGTGCAAAATTTGGCATATCATCCACTGCTGAGAGGCAAAGAAACTAACTGAAATGTTAAAGAATAATCATAGTATTCCCTCCTGCATGAGTTTCCATTTTATTGATCCTTTAATAACTTGTGCCACAGATCCAGGGATTCCTCCAGACGGCACAGACAGTTCGTCAATCCCCCCGAAAGAGGGCCCGGATGACCCCTAGCTCCTCTCGTACCCCTAGAGCTGACCCCTCACCGGCCCAGCGGAGGAAATCAAGAACCCCACGCACCCTCCCCAAATCTACCCAATCAAACAGACTCAGATCTAACAGGCTGGAGACCCTAGCAACTCCAGGTGGTAGCAACCCAACACCAAGGGGTCTAATCACTGGATTCTTAAGAGCAGGTTAGCTTTTTTGTTCCAATTAATTTAGATTAATTGATGTGTTTGGGTATCTTGTGAAAGCAAGACATGCTACCAATTACACTTTAATTACTGGTACAAAATTTATGTGGTTTTGAGTATTGACTTATTTATTGGACCCAAAACAACTGGAAGAAAGAAAAAATACCATTCTGTGATACGTACATTAATCAGCTATACATTTTAGCAGTCTTAAATTATACCTGAGAATGGAAACAACAAAAACAAAACAGAAATTGGCAAAAAGCAGATTCTTTACTTGTCCTATTGGTAGAAATTTACGGTACCTAATTCTTGGTATATGCAGCTTTGTTTGTTTACAGAAAGTTTTTAAAAGTTTGCCTGGATATCTTCTGAAAATTCATAACCCATACTTTGACTTGTATTTATGTACATGTACATGATTAGGAATGAAATTTTTTTGTTGAACTCTTCTCTTGATTGCAGCTGACATCCAGACACCCGCAGTGCATGTCGGCACCAGGAGATCTTCCCCTCTCAAACAACCCACACCTGCCACACACAGGAGTGTCCTGCAAGCCAGGGCTGAAAGGTATGTAAGCTATGTGTCGACTGTAATAATAATAATATTCCGCTGTATAATGTGACCCTTGATGCAGGCCTCCATATTTATACATATAAAAATACATACCTTATAGGATGTCATAAAAACAAAACAAAATGATCCCGCAATGCCTCTCAATGTAACAGTTTTATAAATTTAGAGGCCTTTGAAGTCAGAGGATCATTGAACTAGTATACCAGTAAGTGTAAAGCTGTGCTCAAAATTACATATTGCCTTGCCTTGCTCCTTTTTTTCTTCAATTCGGTATAAAAGTGAAGAAAATGATAATTATATAAGTTTATTTAGCAATTTTGAGACATTAGAAATGTTTGGACATCATATACCGGTACTGAAAGAAAGAAAAGTTATTAGTTAGAAATAGTAGAAGGAGAGAGAGAGAGAGAGAAGGGGGGGGGGGTGAGAGAGAAAGGAAGAGAAGTAGGAATTTCTGTATTAATCTATCCTGATTCCTGAACATCTTGATAATTATTCAAAGTGATGTTTGTCAATAAAATTATCATCATTGTAATACTTAGAATTATGACCTTGTCCTCCTAGCACAAACTCATCATCCTTAGAATCGCCCATCGACCATATCGCCCTGTCGCGCTTCGCCAGACCTCCGCCTAGAGAGGGTCGGAGCAGGAGACAGCGGGCCATCGACCGGGAGGAGTTTGCTGCCAGAGTGAGAGATAGGATGGGCCAAGAGGAGGAGAGTGAGGTAACAACAGAGGAAGAGGAGACGGAAAGCCCCAGGGATGCCTCTGCGAATAGAACACAACAGGATAGCATCACAGTAGAAGTGCATGATGTTTCTCTTGTAAGTGTAAGGATAAGATGTGACGTCATAAAAGCAAAATAGGCCTACATTAGAAACCCTTTTTAAAAAAACACCTACAGTCAGCAGTTTAAAAAAATTTGTTCCTACAAGTTTAATCCAATATTGGAATAGAGAATAAGGGGTTACAAGGAATGATATCACATTTTCTCTCATTGAGTTCATGGCCACACTACCCATGCTCACTAAAGATAATTTTTGTTTTGAATTTTACCAATCATC
Organism: Hemicentrotus pulcherrimus; assembly: GCA_003118195.1. Classification (NCBI taxonomy): domain Eukaryota; kingdom Metazoa; phylum Echinodermata; class Echinoidea; order Camarodonta; family Strongylocentrotidae; genus Hemicentrotus; species Hemicentrotus pulcherrimus. Next base: position 134,301 of record BEXV01000577.1, on the reverse strand, counting down.
TGGAAAATTAATTTGTATAGAACTAGAAAGTATAAATTCTACCTCAACAAACTTTACCTGGCATTCTGTAGGTAAAAGGTTGAGGAGTATGAAGACAAGGATAAAATTGAACTCTTCATATAGGGCTTGCCCTCAACCCAAGTCTGACTTGAGTTCAGTGCAAGCCCTATTCTATGCAAGTGAATACATGTGTGTTAACTAGTCTACTTACCAAGGCATTTAAGTGTGCACTGAGAATGTAGTTTTGTGGAAGTAATACTTGGAGCTTGTATTTTGAATACAGTGTAGCCGCATGGAACCCCTTACATCAAGTCCAAAACATGTTTTGGTGATCGGTACAAGTAATCGTCACATCCTTTCAGAACAGATAGCAGCAATAACTGACCCTGCTATATCTTCTCTTCCTGCTTGTAGCCAAGGCCAGACTCAACGACTAGGGACACCAGTATGGTTCGAGCCCCAGGCAGTGAAAGGTCAAATCAAAGTTCAAGAAGAAGTCTAAGGTCACTCCTGGACAACTCCTCATTTCAAGTTCCATCCACAAGTACAGGAGCTGACGTTCCAGCCCAGGACAGCTCAATGACAGAGAGGAGAGGTACACTTGAATTCTGGGTCACTAAAACACTCTTGACTAAAGCCTGTTCTATGATTTTTAAACTGCAGGAAATTGCTTGTAAACTGTTTTGTTCTAACCTTATGCTGTGTGAAGTAGAGCGACTAAATTACTGAAACCAGTTTGGGGGATGTTCTCTTCTTGTATCACACATGGTAATTCTGTATTGGGGTTACTGTGGAAAGTCTTTGTTGACCTTTCAGAAACCATGTCAATTGGTCATTCACATATCTTCAGGGCAGGATATATGTGGCTACAGTATATGTAGCTTTTTAACTTCAATTTGTGCCCCAGTTGTTTGTGCACTTTGCTGTCTTTTATAAAATTTATATCAGAATCTTGCCATTGTTGTCTGAGGATAAAGTAGTCACCCAAAGGAAATCACAACATCTGATAATTATGGACAAATTATATATATGGAGGGAAAGATGAATAATTTGCTGAAAAATAATATAGATATCATGGAAAGGCGTAAAATGCAACTATGTGGCTAGCTGTGTCTCGCATGTGACGTCACAAATCTTGACGCTGAAGGCAGAAAATCTGGATCTCAACTTTTTTTGTTGTTGAGAGATGATTACTGCTTGCCCCAAACATTTTTTGAAAAGGGAAGTTGTTATATTTGATCAGTAAAGCTTACCCTTCGCAATGATATGAATTTTTACATCAATTCAAAACACTTCTGACTCTTTGGGTGACTACTTTAAAATGAATCCATCCATTATGTCCGTCTTGTTTTGTACCATATTTTGTATAGCATCCCATCGAAGTGCTTCCTCTCTGGAGGAAGACTCTGCCTTGGCCCAGGCCACACAGGAGACCATCAGGAGACTCTCCTCAAATACCGACACCGAAGATGAAGAAAGACAAGAAGAATCAAGGACAGGGAAAGAGGGTGTGGAGAGAGTGGAAAGAACGCCACAAGGCCGTGAAGCATTTGCTGCGCTGGCTGAGGATGTAGTGGACCAGGAAGAGGAGGAGGAGGAGGAGGAGATGGATCTTGATGAAGATGATTTTGATGAGGATAATTTCATCGCACCTACCCAACCGACACAGTTAGGAAGCATTAGAAAGAGGTAAGCAACTTGATTCAGATGGGAACCTGTGTACACTGAATATTATCATTATTAATTTTTATTTAATTCAGGTTCAATGGTGTTGGTTATTTTACCTGACTGCTAAGAAAACATAGGTATGAAACAGATTTCACCACTGATAAATATAATTGAAATAATAGCCCTCATCCTATCCAACTTTTCAACCAAAGCATCATCTCAAATGTTGCCACTACATCTAAATCAAAATGTCTCTTTTAAATAAAGTTTGGTGCATGATACATGTGCAGGTTTGCCTGGTATATCACATTACGATGATGACGATTCACAGCACTAGATTTTACGCCATTTTATTACCGTAATTAACGTTGTTTAAACCGCCCTCGTGTATAAACCGCACCCCCTATTTTTTGAACTTTAAATTTTTATTTTTTTTTTGCCGACTTTTTTTGCTAACTTTTTTTGCTGACTTTTTTTTGCCGGGTCCATGTTAAAAAAACGCACGCGGGAAAGCCTTTCATTTAACTGCGAGGTGCAGCTGAATATGTAAGATCATTAATGTAAATTTAAAAATCAGTAGAGGAACTAGGATAGGACCTTGTTGTACACCATGTAATAGAAGAAAATTGGAGGAATTATTATTATAAACTACATATTGAGATCTATCAGAAAGATTAGTTTCAAATCAAGATGACAGACAAACTCGAGTGTCTTTTTAGTTTCCAAGTGGTGAGTCAACACACCTATTACTGAGCTGGGAGACATTGCCAGGCATAGCGCCATAAATCGAAACTTAATTTTTGTGTGTGTGTGTACCGTGTATAAACCGCACCCCCGACTTTGAATTTTTTGGCAGCAAAAAGGTGCGGTTTATACAGTATCTGTTTCAAACATTCAAAAGCGCCGGCTCCTCCAATAATCATGGACTACACGTTTGCTTGAAAAGACTGGTTTTTACATTATTAAGAGAATGTGCATACACATGTCATGCTAAAAGACAGTTCATCATGTCAAGAACATCTTCATTGATATTTCTCTTGTACATTTTCGTAAGGAATGTTGTAGATCATAGGCATGAACGAAAGTCGTCTTTCAGCATACCTAAACTTATTACTTGGGGCGGGGTTTCCTTTACTATTTTCATGATTCTAGTTCCAGAGCTGATATGGCCTCTCCTCTCAACACACCACACCTGAGGGGTGCAGGCAGACACCCCACCCCCAGGGCTAAGACACCCGCCCCATTCAGAGAGGCTGCACACAAGTAGGTATCCTGAATCAAGCTTAAGATCTATGCAAACGGTGCATCTATCTTATTCTAGCTGCTGATTAATTTAAGTGTCATTTGCTTGCACACATCCACTGAAGTAAATGAAAAAAGGAGAGTCCTTGGAATCAAGGGGGTTTACATGAGAAACTTTGTTAACGCATTTGGTGATTATTTTAGGATTGATACATTGAATAGGGCTAACTTATTCTTGATGTAATAACTATTTGAAGGCCCAATAAAAATAGAATATAACAGCTTGAATTAAACTTGTGTGTTGTGATATTAGAAGTTTAGTTTAAGCAAATGAACATTCATGATATGAAACAAAATCAATTTAAACACGTTTCCAGCAGTCAAACAATGATATCAATCACATTAACATGTTTCGTTGTTTCACCTCTATCTTGATTACTTATGCACTTGCAAACAATAATTAGCTTTCTTTCTGATTTGTATCATGTTAGGAAAAATACCTTGCCCCTCCATCTTCGAAACCTCCCAAAGAAGCCTCCTTCAGGGCGCTCAAGTGGACCAAAGGAGCCCCCATCCACCCTCCCCAAGAGCCTGACCAGGGGTATCTTCACTCACTTCTCCAAGGCTAGAGTGCCTCGTAATGCCTTAGCTGCGCTCGATGAAGTGTAAGTAGTATACATAGGTGCTTCTACAGGATTTCATAGAGCGTTAAGTTCCAGGCTTTTCTGGACTTATTTTAGATACACGCCTTTGTAGAAACTCACCATGATCAGATGACATTGCTAATGATAATGGAAAGCGTACTAGGCTCCAGAGGTGGATTTCTCTTTGTACGCACGCCTTTTCAGTTCTGTAGAAATGTATCTGTTAAATAGCATTAGTGTTTAGGTCATGTGACATGGTACATTACTATGCGCAGCGCCCACTTTCCAGACATCCAGTGAACCCACTAAAGTCCACTTCTGTAGAAACAGACTGGTTAAATTTTGTTAGTATTTAGTTTCCATGTCCATTCTGGGTATACAACACCATTTTTGACAGGTTTACCACAGAAACATGCTGATAGTCTTTCACAGATAGATTGTCAGATAATTGAAAAGGTGTAATTGTGTCTCCTTTACAACAGATACCCAGAATCTAATCTGACATGCGCTTTGTATACAAGAGAGCGAAGGGAACATTTGCTCTTCTTCTTATCGAGTCACTAAACAAGTCCCGTCCAGTGGTCCACACAGGCTTTGGCACGGCAATTCACGGCTTCCAGGTCATTTTGGGTGCATGGCTCTGGCAGGAGTGGGCAGACTAGCAGGTGTTCCATTGTCTATTCCTGGCCGCATTCACATGTAGTTTGTTTGTCCCCTAGACCCCACCTCTGCATTAGGACTCTGCATCGTCCGTAGCCATTTCTTAGGCGGTTGAGGCTTAGCCAGGTAGGCCAAGTCTCACTGGAGCAGGTTGCGAGGGATTCCTTTGGGCTGAGGGAGAGTTTATGTGGAGTGGTCTGGAGGTGGTTAGACCACAAAGTCATCATTTGGTTGTGAGGGCTGGTATTAAGGGGCTCTACAGTGTGCAGAAAGCTGTGTCTGGGTTTGAGCAGCTTGCACACTGGCTGTTGTTCGAAGAGTGGGTGGAGTGGATTGTTTTCTTGTTTGTCCTTTTCTTGCTGGGACAAGACCAACCTTCTGACGTGTGGAGGGGCAATACCGCAGAGCAGGTAGATGTCTTCTACTTTAGTTGGCCTAAGGCAACCAGTGATTGCTCTGCAAGATGAATTTAGAACTGGGTCAATCTTGGGTGCGTGACACTGTGTACTTTTTGATGTAGAGGGATGCCTTTGGCCTTATTTCCTTTATTGATATTGACATGTTTAATTTTATACACTGCTTTTGTGAAGATGAAATGACTTTTATTTGTATCTGCAAGATATAATCTAATTCAATAACCAGATTATAAGAGTAACAAAAAAAAGTGAGTTATCTGTCTGGTGTGACAAAATGGGTTTTTTTATTTTAAATGCTGTGTTCTGTTTTTTTAGAAATTCCATTTATTCTTTATTGTGAAAATAGCAATGTAGATTACACCTTACATGTAAGCTCATTAATAGTATGCAAGATGTTAAATATCAATAGGAACTACTAATTAAAAAGTTTATCATGGTTGATACATAATACACTACCTAGTTTTGGTGCATTGTCTGATCCTATTCTTTTCCTGTACTTCTTTTACAGCTCAAGTAAGTACTTCAAGAACGTATCCAAAGACTTGATGGCATACTGCAAGCATGCAGGTAGAACCACCATAGAGCAGGCTGATGTCGAGCTTCTCATGAAAAGGTATGTAGCTCTATTTATCAAGCAATACTTCTTCTTTTTTCTTCAAAAATGTGCAATGCAGGGCAAAAATGATTTCTGTAAATTCATTAGCATTAAATATGATTTAAAAGTTTTTGTATAGATATGATGATATCCTGTACATTTTGTGGAATTCAATTTATCCGTCAAACCCTTGCTGCAAAATTTTAGCTTTGTTTAATGCAAATGTCATAAATTTCAGATCGTCTCTCAGTGCAATGATATCCTTGCAGTAAGAGGAAACGTTTGAATTATACCAACACTGGCATGGGGATAATCTAAGAGTGATCATTCATTATCTGTTTTTCAAGTTACGTTGCGATAATCTCAATCAGAATTCATAAGTTCTTGAACGATGTAGACATTAACACTATTCATACTAAAATATCCAGATGGCTACAATTCATTCAATTATTCTGGTTTCCTATTACTTCACAAGGCAACGTCTAATCTCGGACAAGGTGCCCCTCCAGAGCCTGATTGAGAAGTACCTTCCAATGGAATACAGGGAGGAACTCATCCCAATGGCGAGGTCTGGAAACAAAGTCTATCCAAAGATGTCAAAGAAATGAGTTTCATGCAACTAAAG
>BEXV01000577.1:104236-118077 GCA_003118195.1 Hemicentrotus pulcherrimus | reverse complement strand
TTCTCCTGGTCGCCTTCTCACTCGTCTACTACAGAGATATCACCTTCTGCTGCTTTGCTCATACCTTTGTCTTTGTGATGTTCAACAAAGTCTGCACCTCTCAGGTTTGTAGATCATTCAACTTTTTTGTTTTGTTCTTCTTCTCTGTTTCCCTCCCTTTACTCCTCTTGTCAGCTTGGAGTATGTAAATCTTTTGAGATATACCTAACCAAAGCTTCTTTCCATGTATTTTTGTCTAGCTAGCTGTGCTTTTGAATTATACTCATCAATATTTTGTGAACTGTGAAAAAGTACATTGAAGGAAAACGAATGTTGCTTTGAACTTAAAATGTCATGTCAAAAGATAGTAATATTAATGCAAAATGCTGTGCTGATTTCGAGAAGAAAGATTACAAAAATCAAAATTAGTCTTAAAATGATAAACTGTTTTCTCTTCTCCCATGCAGTATTTCTTGTGGTACCTGACTCTGTTGCCTCTCATCTTACCAGCCACTCTGATGTCAATCAAGGAAGGGATCTGTCTGATAACTGCTTGGTTTCTAGCTCAGGTAACTCACATATTTGGGTAATTTCTCACTGTTCTCTGATGGTGATGTTGATGGTGATAGAAAAACATGTTTCTGTGATCAGCAAGAAGTGATCAGTGTATCACAAATGATGTTTCAAGTATACAAACTATACAGAGGCATTAGTTTACTTCAAAGATTGCTGTCTAGTTAACCAATAAGGTAGTGCTTAATAGAGGGAATGAACAAAGGAGCTTGAGAAAAACAATCTGGAGACGGAAGAAGAAAAAATGGATAGGACAAATCAAGCTCAGAAACACTTTGAAAAGGAAGATGAATGGTAGACAAGGAAGAGAAAGAGCATGAATTAAGATGGTGTTGGATTTGGTATAGGACAGATCATATGACATAATGAAGAAGCAAAGTAGCTTGAAAAAACAATCTGGAGACAGAAGAAAAACTGGATAGGACAAATCTTGAAGGGAAGGTGGATGGTAGACGAGGAAGAGAAAGAGCGTGAATCCGGAAGGTGTTGGATTTGGTATAGGACAGATCATATGACATAATGAAGAAGGCTAAAGATAGAAAAGAATGGAGAAGGAAGTAAGAAAGGCTTTGGTGTGTGGACCTGCCTTTGGCAGAACACCCGAGAGAGAGTCAAGTAAACCATGGACCAACATGCATATTTATTCTGTTCTAGTTGTTACCACCATCTGGAATCCATTTAAGTAAGACAAATTCAAAATTCTTCGAAACTTTATTTGATGTTATACTGCTAGTAGAAACAATTTAGGGAATATTGTTAAAATTTTACGTATTTTTTATATCCCTCATGTAATGAACCCAAGGGTTTTAAAATATTACTCTGACTTCAACTAGGCCATACATTCTGGTGCTTCTAGCATTTAGAGACACTCTTTCCAACCAGGGCCCCGTCCTACAAAGATTTGATATCAATCGCAACTTATATCAATCACAACTATGTACATAAGAGATAGGAGAGTGCAAACTTGCGATTGATTGGAGGATTTGTGATTGATTTGGATCAATAGTAACTCTTTGTAAGACGGGGCCCCGGTATCTGTTTACTGCACCTGATACTAAACCCGGATGAAGGGTGGCACATTTTCATCATTTCTAGCCATGTTGCCCTGGATCCCAGTTGGAGCTTTTCATGAGTCTCCCCCAAAAAATTGCATTTTATAACTTTCCATTGTTTATGTGATAATAATTTGTTGATTTTCTTTTAATCTTAATGCATCTCTCTCTTAAGGCTTTATGGCTCCTGCCAGCATACTACCTGGAGTTTGAAGGCAAGGATACATTCATCTTCATCTGGTTAGCTGGACTAATCTTCTTCTTCACCAACATCTACATCTTGGTTCGTCTCATCCTCACCAGAGAAACATTTACCCAGGACAGAAGGCTCAAAACAAGCTAACAGATCCAACATTAGACTTTTCTTCAGTTGCAGCTTTCAAAGGCACGGTGTAACCTTCTGGCATCTCATATGATTGGTTGGACTAATCTTTTTTCTTCTTCACCAATGTCTACATCTTAATACGTTTAATACTCACCAGAGAGACATTCACCCAAAACAGAAGGCTCAAAACAAGCTAATATGTGAAACCTGTGACTTGCTCTTGATCAGTTGAGGCTTTCAAAGGTATAATCATCTCATGTGGTTGGCTGGACTAACCTTTTTCTTCTTCACCAATGTCTACAGCTTAGTTCGTCTCATCCTTGCCAGAGAAACGACAGAGTTTTTTTTACTACAAATTGGTGCAACTAGAAAATTTGTCGTCAAAGATTCCAGAGTTATCAGGATCTCAAAATTTGATGTCAGATCAGCTTGCCCCTCAACTGACGAGGAACTGTCCGCGATATAAGGTCCCACGCGAACTATGGTCACACCACCATACTTGGGCAACAACTCCTAGTATAAAACCTACTATATGGTTAGACTGATACAAGCTTTAAGAGATTGTGACCCCAAATTAGTATACTACAAGTACTTACAACTAGGGCTATATGCATAAGTAAGAATGTTTTGAAGCTAAGCTTGCCTTTAATTTATTGTATCTTTTGTGTATGTTTGAATAAGATTATCCCTTTTTGCATCGGGCAAAGTAGCACCTCTCTGACAGTTTGACTACGATTTTGAACACAATTCACATGGCCAAAGATAGCATTTGGGGGGGGGGGGGTTGGTTTTGAAGAAGGGTATGGTTCTGTTCATAAGATGGATGTCTAATGAAAAATTCACATTTTTTTTCAAGGTCAGGAATGTGGAATGTGTTGTTCTTGGTACATCCCAATGGTTTATGATTAATGGTATTGGAAGAATTGATTTCCTTCATCCATGCCTCAAAAGTTGTAAAAGAACCAAGAAATTATCAGATTTATGTGTCCAGCAAGGCAATTGTGTAACCTTTTTGTTAAAGAGTGGTTCTCCTTGGAAGATTTTGATGCGTTCTTTGTTTAAAGCTTCTTTTTTTTTCTTCACAAAAAAACCTTGTCTGTCGATTAGAAGAGGAGAAACAAGATTGTTTTTATGGAAATTTATAACAGCAGTAATTGTGGATCTAAAAAGCAAGTGAGGCACTGGTGTTTTACCCTTGAAATGTGTTCCTATGTTGCTTAAATGGCTTTTACAAACACTGCAGTACATGTGATGATCAAATATCCTTAAGGACTCCTACACAGAATAAGCTATTTAACAATTCCTCTTAAAAATGAGGTCCTAGCAGTGGCAATCCATTACAAAGTTAAAACAATGCTGTATCTCCAACATAGTTATAACTCATCTCTAGGTTACAGAGCTTCCAGTATGCCTACACAGAGTATCATTGCCTATGGCAGTTGAGAGTTTAGCTGATTTCTGACCGCGGAGGATGAATCGCTGCAAAGAAAACATCTGACTCGTACTGTGATATTGTAATGGGTGAGTAACTAATGGTTAACCTTGACATGTAATGTGTTTCAATGGAAATCCCCAATCTGCTTACACTTATACAATGGGATCACTAGGGAATATTGCTCAACCTCTGCATGCTAAGGGTTAATTAAGCAACTCAATGGACTTACACGAAGAGCATTACATGGGACTACTAGGGAATACTGTGTTACCTCTGCATGCTAAGGGTTAAGCACTGACGCAAAGAGCATTACACGGGACCACAGGGGAATATTGTGTAACCTCCGCACGTTAAGGGTTAAAAACCTTCCTTGTTTACATCCTAGCAAACCACAGAGGCTGCAGCTAGCTAGGTCAGCCCATCCGTTGACAAACTTGATTAAAATCAGAGAAAGTCATCTTCCTATCCGACTGAAGAATGCTGCATTGTTCTCAACAAATCCAGATTATAGTTTAGAGTCATCAGTGCTTTGTCAGTTTTCTGTATGACTCAGTCTTATTGTGAAGTAAAAAAGGGCTTAAGTTGTATCTGTGCTAGGTATGTAGTGTATGTAATCACAAGAAATTCCATCCATAACAGATATATTCTGTTAGATTTGGTAAGAAAAGGAAGGTTTTGCAATTGTTCTTGGCAAATCAGGATTATGATTAACAGTGATCAGTGCTTTGAAATTTTTCTGCATTTCTTGAAGCCAAAAAGGCTTATGTATCTTTCCTGGGTAGGTAGTGCATGCGATTCCATCCATAATAGATATATTTGTTTATATTTGTGGAAAAAAGGATGGTTTTGCATTGACTTGTAAAAAAAGTAAATTAAGATTATGGTTTAGAGCCATCGATGCTTTGAAATTTTTCTGTATGACTCAGTCTTGATGTAAAGCAAAAAGGCTTATGTATCTGTGCTAGGTAGGTAGTGTATGCAATCACAAGCTATTCCATCCATAAAAGATATATTCTTATCATATTTGGGAGGAAAAGGATGTTTTGCTTTGTTCATGGCATATCCAAGATTATGGTTTAGAGTCGTCAGTGTCTTGAAAGCTTCTGCATGACTCATGTTTTTCACATGTAACGAGCAAGGCATTTAGATACAGAGAAGTGAATGTACTGAAGTCAGAGTGTTAATCCTTGCTTTATAAGGCCAAATAACAAAAATAGCGTGTTTCTCGTCCAGACTTTTTTTTTTAAAGGAGGAGGCAGGGCATTACGCGATTCATTTTTTTTGCAAATTTTCTCCAAGATGGACGTCGTGCTAATTATATCCGGCCAAACCTATTTATTCACAGATATTGTGCTATGTGAGTATACTGATGCAATGTATCACAAAACAACTAATTTGTATCACTTAAGAAGCTATTTAAACAAAATGTGTATAACACAGGCTTTTTTGTGTTTTCTTTTGGCCTTTTTTTTCTTTTTCTGAATAGTAAATAGTATCAAAAAAAGGAGGCGGCAGCCTAAAAGGAGGCGGGCGGGGACAAGAAGCACTTCGTTTTTGTTATTTAGGCTAATGTTATGCACAACTGCCCACAAAGCCCACCGCACACTATCAATCTTATTGGGATCTGATTTTCAAAGAAATGGGTAGGGAAATCTAGACAAAATTCTTGATTTAGGTTCTAAATAATGATTCTAACAACCAGAAATTTAGTGCATTTAACTCTTCTAGTCAAAATAAAAGCTGAACTGGCTTAAAATTGTAGACAGTCAAACTACATGAGTGACGTCACTATGATTCTGATCTGATTTAGCGCTTTACTCCTCCCAAGGAAGCTTGAAAATTCCATGAAATTCAGATATTACTAATCAGACGACTATCTAGATTCTCAGTCTTACAGATATTACCAGTTTAAATGTTCATATCAAATGCTATTGCAAACTCTTCCAAAATCGGATTGTAGCCAGATCGTTTAGATTGCGGTGGGCTTGAGTCAGAACTGGTAAGCAAATTGTCAAAAAAGCTCAAGTAATGAAGATCGATGTACAGAAGACTGCTTCAATCACATCATCTGATTTCAACTTTCTTTTCGTTGTTGCAATTTACTCCGACGAGGGCAAGACAAAAAGATTTAGTATGTCTGTTTTTGTTTCTGTTTTTCATTCTGTGGGACCAATCATCTTTTTGAGTTATTTTTACGTGTCAAATGGCAGTGTTGGGTACAAGGGATTTCGGGCAAAATGATTATATCCTGTTGTTGTTTACTTCAAGAAAACACAGTCATGTGGTGCGTGTTGTGCTGTATGAGTTACACACTGAGTTTAGTGACTGTGCAATGACCTTATTCAGGCAAAGGGGTGCATATTTGGTGGGAGGGGGGAGACCTCTGTTACTCGACATTCCACTTATTACAACGGGAAACCGAGGAGCTATATGTTAAGATTGGTGAAAGGGAAGTGGGGTCAATGTATCGTGACACCCGCATTGTTGTTGTTGTTGTCGTTGTTGTTTAATTTAGGCAAGTCGGTCAGTTTATGACCATTATTGCTGAATACTATGCAAAATTTGTTTTGAATTAAAATTTACGTATATACACTCACACAATATGTGTGTATATAAATATGTATATTTGTTCTTTTTTTTTAAACCATTATAAAAACATTACAGAACAGGAGACTTTTCATTTGAATGCTTATATGATAGGTATGTTTTTTGGAATGCAGGTATCAAAATCTTTGCAACATGAAAGAGTGGAAGAATTTGGGTACCACACAAAGTAGATTAGGTTGATATAGTTAGTAAAACATATGATCAAGGAAATTAACTTGTTGTATTGAGAATTTGTTGTACTAAATTGTTCTTTATATCTACCGGTATATAAGGGTATATTGTGCCAATCATGCTCATAAATAACTAATTATTACAATCCTTAGTTGATTTTTTTAAACCCAAATCATTACAAAAAAACAAAAAAAAATCTTATATAAAATCCATTCATATATCCCATTGTTTGTGATCCAGTCATTACGTCACTTCTTTCTAGAGGAGATTTGGGGGAAGGGGATATGCTGGAATCAATTTCTTACACTTTTGACCCTAGCTGTTATTGATATCAGTTATACATAACATGTTTTGATTTCCAGGATCGGTTTCATATGAACACGACACAGAGAATACTGAGTGACATAATTAATGATTCTGTCTCAATAACATCATGTGTATATCAAATAACACACAGTCAGGATCGAGTCCTTTGTAGTGATACACTCTGGGATAGACTGGGGCTAGCCTTGCTTCAAAGCTCGATATGGTTTCTCCTACAATACACCAGTTTACAGTTGTGTGTGCCATTTTAAACAAAACCAATGACCTAGAGGTCATGTATTTATGCGTAAATTAAGATTGCGCCCATGCAAATTATGATGATATCACTGCGTGCGCGCTGCGTTGTGCGCGCATATATCATCATTTGCATGGGCGCAATCTTGATTTACGCATAAATACGTGACCTCGGGTCATTGGCACCCTAGCTGTTTGGGTGCAATCTAAAATGGCGCCCAGTCTGCGCATGTGCACTGGTACAACTGTAAACTGGTGTATTAAAGGGAAATCCAAGATCTTAGTCTAAAATCAGATACTCATATGGATTACCAGATTGTGATGTCCTACTCTTTATTCCGTATACTCGGCTTCTGCAGAGTTCTTAATACCATTTGACCCTTACACATAAAAAAAGGAAATGTGGTCTTGAAGTGAGGTTACAGCTATGAGCTCATGTTTGGTCATGTGACCCAATGACCATTATGCGGTTTAAAGCGCTTTACTTTGGATTATATGACCATGATATAGCATATTGTTGCCTGTATTGCAACTATGTTGAAAAGTTAAAGGAAGTCCACACTGACAAGCACCTATATCCCTCTCACTTTGTGTTTTGACCCATATTTGCTCCCACAATGCATGAGTGATGATGCCACCCTGACCACATTTTTTCCTGTTGAGTTTGGTTAACATGAGTCCATTAACCTTCAGTGGTGGTTGTTTAAGCAGTTGTTGTTGTTTTGTGTGGAGGTGTTGTGATATCATATCTTGTTTTTACAATGTCTAAATGAATAATTTAATTTGATAAGGTTTAGTGGTTCATTCACTTGGGTCTCAATCCAAGGGTTGAGGGTTCGAATCTCAGCCCAGCAATAATGTCCTTTGGCAAGACATTAATCCGCATTTGCCACTCTCTACCCAGGTGTGATTGGTACCTGGCAATCACTGGTGTATTGATCTCAGGAAGAGAGGCTTTCCTTGGTAAACAAAATTATTCATTTTATATTTTGTAGGCTCGTAAATACTATGAATAGTATAGTTTTTATAGCATTAAGATCCTAGAAATAAGTTTATTTTTCTTATCTGTAAACATGTGTCATTATAGCCAAGTCAAAAACATTTCTCAATGTAGCCATTTATATTGATTTTTATATATTTTGTTTTTGTCAACTAAATTACAGGATTTGGGATATATTTTTAAAGCTATCCTTATTGCTTTAGTTTTCCACAATGCTGATCATGTACAAGGGAAAAAGTTCAAGAATGTCATACCTTAATGTTTTGTTGGTATGTATACTTTTATACATATTCTTCTTTTGGGGGTGGGGGCTGAAAAACAATATTTTCATACCATGACTCCACAAGTTGAAGTTGGACTGGTGGCATTTTATTTCTTCTTCTTAGAGTCCTTCAAAATGTAGGAGCCCCGCCCCCTTCTAGATTATGCCCAATCCCCTCCTGAAAAAAAAAACAAATCTGAAAATGAAGTCATCAATGGGGGTGGCACCCACATAACCCACACAACCCACACTTGTTATGACCTGACCATAGAGATATGCTTGTCTCTAAGAGACATTGCGGTTATAATGCTCTCACTCTGTTGTTTATCCATCATTTCTGGAAGTGCCTGGATAGATAATAGACAGGTCCCTGCCAGTGTGCCTGTGCGCATTAGAAGATCCATAGATTTTGGTTTTTGTTGTGAAGGGCAAGGAAATTGGTATTAAGTAGTGCAGTGTCTGCTTAATAAACTTTTGAACTTTCGTGTGAAATGTTCTTTGAAGAATATATGAAATGTGTGAATGTGTTGTTTGTAGTGTCTGGGCAGTGAGTTGAGATCATGTGCTGTAGCTACAGTAAAATCATGTGTTTGGATACATTTAACAATGAAGTTTTCCAATTTTCAATAAATATCTTTAACAATTATTCTTTAAAATCTTTGATGATTTAACAACATCTGCAAGAACTTTCTATTTTTATTTTTTTATTTCCACACAGGATGAAAGATTCAAATTGAATCAAATTCCAACTAAGTTTTACTTAACACAATCCAAATATGGAGGATCGTTCTCAATATCATGTTAACAAAACACAAACAAAGTATTACCGGTAGTGTCAAAATACAATTCACAAATAATAATGTGTACAAAATTATAGTTACCAGAATGAGAAGAAAAAGTGATACCACAGGCCTCTCCAGGAATTTTGTAAACGAGATGGAACAAGCTTTTCTCAAAATACTTTTAAAATGTCAAATTTCAGCGAAGATACTGATAATATGGCAATAATTACCTTTTTTTAAATATAAATAATAAAAATAATAATCGTCTACTAAACCCTTTATAGTCGTGACTACATTCATATACAATTGATCCGAACATGATCCGAACATGCTTGACGCCTAAGATGTATTGCTTTTCGTCACCAAGCCAAAGTTAGGGTTAAGAGCTATCTGGGCCTGCTGTCACCTGGATGGCCCAGATAATAGCCGACACTAACGTTACGTTTCTGACCGCGGTGTTCCAGGTTCGATTCTTTGGAAAGTTTTTGACATTTTTCAAAAGTGGATAAGAATGAAAGAAAGAGTTGGTATCGAACCTAGGACCTCGGGTACACGAGGCAAATGCTCTACCGCTGATCCAAACATGCTTAACGCCTGACATTTTGTCGCTTTTCGTCACCTAGCCAACTTAGGGTTAAGGGCTATCTGGGCCTGCTGTCACCAGGAGGGCCCAGATAGTAACTGGCATTAGTGTAAAGTTTGTGACTGCGGGAGCCGAGGTTCAATACTTTTGAAAGGTTTTGCAATTTTGCAAAAATGGATAAGAATGATAGAGAGAGTTGATATCGAACATTGGATCTCGGGTACATGAGGCAAATGCTCTACCGCGCTGACCCAAACATGCTTAACGCCTGTCATTTTGTCGCTTTTCGTCACCTAGCCAACTTAGGGTTAAGAGCTATCTGGGCCTGCTGTCACCAGGAGGGCCCAGATAGTAACTGGCATTAGTGTAAAGTTTCAGACCGCGGTGGCCAAGGTTCGATTCTTTGGAAAGTTTTTTATATTTTGCAAAAGTGGGTAAGAATGAAAGAAAAGGTTTATATCGAACCTTGGACTACTTTGCTCTAGATTTAAAAGAAAATAACGAGTATCTCTTTCGCCGCTCTCAATCAAATTATCATTGCACATACCGCCTTTCTCTCATATAACTCCTCAAGATCTTATCTACAGGATTTTATCTCATTTTGAACAGATTCTGACTGATTTTGAGCATAACTACTCTCAAGAAAATTGAGATTATTTTTTCTTGTTTTATACATTTCCTGGCATTTTTAATTGAATGTTCCATTGATGATTGTCATTGATCTTATTTGGGCATTTAAGAAAATCCCAGAAGATCTTCGGATCTGAAATATAAGGTATATATTTTTTGTTTTCTTTTATACATTTACGAACAAATCCTGCTTATGTTTCATCTTGCAACAATAAAGAGCCTAATTTCCCAAAAAAACTCTTTCACTGACTTCATGTATATAGTATGAATTAAAATAAAAGGCAGAAACAAATCCAAACGACGAAAACATTTCTTGACAACCAAGTAAACCCTTGAACTTCAGGATTATTTGAAATTGAACTCTTCCATTATCATGATATACAATTCAATGTGTGTGAATTTGTGGTTTGACGGCCATCCATTTTGTCTATGCTTACGTCTTATACTAGATTAAAATCTCCGCCACAAACCGCAGACTATCAATCAAATTTCTCAAGTTGTGTAATATATATTTTTAAAAATAAGTAGTTTTCCCGATTAGGACCGTACACATTTATGAATGTTACCTTTCGCTTATTCAAAACAACATGTAAAAGTAATAAAACGTCCATCATCACCGTCATATCCCTTTTCAACAGTAAAATCTTTTCTTTTTAAATGCAACTCTCGACTATTTTAAACCCCATGTGAAGAGAAAATCGAGAAAAAAGAAAGAAAATTAACTTGAATCAAGGCAATATGTTTTCAGGTAAACTATGAAAAATCACATGTATTAATATCTTAAAGAAAGGTAAAACAAAGAGATGGGAATGGTGAAGGAGCCAATTGTATTTATCATTTTGTTTTAAGGGCAAACAAAAAGAAGAAAAATTACTTCCTTTGAAATAATGATGCTCTCAGTGCCTCCTAGTACCTCCCTTGCATGCAGCTGTTTCTAAAAGTCGGATGGCTTACACGAACTAACTAGTTTGATGTGCAGCGGTCGGTCCCTGGATGGTAATAGGATGATCTCCTGATTGTCTACGTGACCTCTTGGGTTGAACAATATTTTGTTCTCAAAATGAAGATGCAAAGGAACTACACCAACTGCTGTTTGGGACTCTTAAAATATGCTTGACAAATTTGAGTTAAAAAAAAAAAACACCTCTCGATCTATCTGTTGCAGCATCTCCGATTAAGGAGATATCTTAAAATGTTTCTATATTGAACTGATCTGGATGTTCATCAACGATTGCGTTGATTTGTTAGTTCAAAAAGTGTTAAGGCTTTGATATTTTTGCAAACATTAAAGAATGGGTTGAAAAAAGAGACAAATATACATAGGGCTTATTTTGAAATGACAGTTTTCTCAGAACTTTGTAATATCTTTCGACATGCAGCTGTGTTTAATACTCGTATGGGTTACATGAAGTACCCAGTTCGATGTTCAGTGGTGCCTGGGTGATAATAGGATGAGCTCTCGATTGTCTACTTGATCTCTCGGGATGAAAACTGTTTTGTTCTCGAGATCCAGGATGGAGATATTTGGCAGTGTTGCCATGGAAACTTGATGAACTTGGAGAATGCACCGGTTCAGATTCCCTCCAGATTAGTAGCTCTCATGGCATGCGTTGTGATGAAAGTATAGCTGAAAATGTAGCTGAATCTAATTTTTGATGAACTTTCTCTGACATCTGACAAGTGCCTAGGAATGATAGCCTTTTTTCTCAACTGGGATACAATCTGTGAATGCGGAGGAATATTGCTGTTTCTTTAGGTGACGTCTTTATTTTGGAATGATGAAGGATCTTTATGTTTACTTCATTCCATAGACATTTATATTTGAAACAAAATTACAGATACTTGGTATGATAGAGGCATTTGGGACATAGTAATTCTTGCTTGTTTGACATTTCTAGACAAGTATAAGAAAATGGAGGTTCTCCAGAAGCGGTTTCAGTGGGGGGGGGGGGGGGGGGGGGGGTTGGTCCCTAGCAATTCTTCCAGCCACCCAAACAAAAGATTATGTGTGGCACATGTAGAGAATACTTTCAAGAATACTAAGCCCAGCTCTCCCCCAACAAACAAATTAATATTTTTCTATGATATATGATGGTCTCATAATTTTAGGTGCAAATACAAAACAAAATAATTAAGGTATTCACATTCTTAGGTGCCTCTTTGCATCTTAAATTTGAACGAGGTATAGCGTGAGCAGGTTTGTGGATTTTAAGTATGCCAATTTTTATATTTTTATAAGGGAATGGAGCAGAGGCCAATTATACCTACTTAAATCCTCAGAAGGTAAAATTGCAGAACGTTAAAGTCCTGTAAAAATGTGTCAGTAAAGTACATGAAGGAGATTGAAGAGGGTTATCATCGAACTAATGCCCTTTCATATAGGTCTTGTTACGTTGGGAAGTGCGTAGGAGGCGGTATACCCCTGTTGTTTGTGGTCATGCAGGCAGGTCGACTCAGAGGATATTCCTTTCCTTCCAAAGCCAGCTGAGAAGGTTTCATGACCTCAATACCCAGGTTTAAAAAAACACATTTGATTTGGAAGGGTAATACCTGCAAGCAAACAACAAACAGAACACAAATAATATCTAAACTTTAATATTCCAATCTGATTGAAAACAAGTTTCTCTGAAGGGGTTTGAGGAGTAATGATTTGATGTAAAGTGAGGCCAGCAAATACTTCTTTTCATAATAGACCCGTGATACATTATGCTTCATTACATTTGTATGTGTATTGCATTTTACATTGCTCATTTAAACGGTTCCTCCCCATATCCACATCCCCCATGATCTTAGTGATCTTTTCCCCTCCTTTTTTTTCCCATTGCTATGTTTATGTTACCCCACTTCTATCTTCTCCATAACCCCACCCCTGTCCCCCACCCGCTCACCATGCACATTGTTTTACCTCTGACATGAACTGTGTGGTATTCATGTCTTTGTGTGGAGCTTCTTTCTCTCTTTGCTCAAAGTCATGTGACCGGAACGAAGGATAGCTGACTCAAAGTTCTCTCCTGGCCAAAAGCCAGGTGGCAACAAAAAACTAAAAGTTCGACAAGACAGAGCAACTTCGTATAGAAAAAAAGAATAGAAGAAAATTAAAAAGAATATTCTGAAGAAAGAAAAGAAACTATAGAAAAAGAAGGAAATAAAGGAAGGAATATTTTGGGAATAAAGAAAGAAATGATGGTGGACAAGGGATCTGCAAAGATGAAAGAAAAATGTGAAAATGATTGAGTATATTTGTTTGGTTGAGATTATTTTAGGAATGACTGATTTCATACCTGCAAGACTTGGATGACCAATAAGTGGTTCCCTCTTTTTGGTGTTGTCTTTTTGCTGGTGAATTTGTCATAAACTTGTTACTTGTGTATTGGTCACTTTTCAATTTGTATGCAAACAAATGCCAAGTTTTCTCATACACATACTTTTCAAAATTCAAACGATCTTTCATTTATGTACCTGACAGGGTGCCTGAAGTGTTGTAAGTCTGTCAACTGTTTAAAGAGAATACATTTTCACATCTTACATATTGTACAGAGGTAATGAGTAACTTTTTCATTTTGACACCCTGTTGGGTAATCAATGCCACATATCACCGAGTTTAAGTGCTTATGGAAGTGTTTGGTGCAAAACCCATTTTCTTCAAAATTTTGAAAAATTAAACAATTTGGGGAATCAATGTCAAAAGTATTTATTTGGGTCAATTGGCTGTTCAAAAGTTAAAGACCCTATCCGGTGAAAATTCAACTTTAAATCGATAGCTGACAGCTGAATGAACATAGAATATAATATTAATGAATACAACATACTTTCCCTTTCAGTATTGAACAAAAGCAACTTGAAACTTCCCAGTGGCGTACGCAGGATTTTTTCAAAGGGGGGGG
>BEXV01000577.1:87128-101744 GCA_003118195.1 Hemicentrotus pulcherrimus | reverse complement strand
GCTTACGCATTGTTTCTATATAGAGGGCGCAAGTAGCTACAAGTAGTGCAGGGGGGGGGTAAACCCCCTAACCCCCTCCCCTAGATCCGCCCCTAATTTTCACAATTATCACGACGAATAAACCTTGAAATTCAAACTTAAGACATTGCTTTAAATTGTATTGTGACATCTATTTTTCCCTATTGGTGATGCCCGATTCAGATACTTGTTGCCTATTTGTAAATGTAATATACTTAAAGTCAAAATATGTAATATTAATTTTGAACAACAGAATTCGTATAGGGAATTGATTTTTATCAAATAACACTCGCCTTTTCATGAAAAGAATACTGTTACAATGAAGTTCAATTTAATGATGTACTATCAAAGATCAATGTCTTTCGTATCGCATTACCGATAAATCCTCTTTATCATTTTGTCTGCATAGTAACAGGTGCCAGATTTTAATGTTATCATTAAATGAAACATTATGAATTTGCACATTTGTACCTATCTTTTGGTTAATTTTTACAAGTTAAATTATCTTCTTTGTCCTGCGAAATGTACCATATATAAGTTCACGTCATGTTTTTTTATTTTTGTTGATATTCTTTTAATTATCATTTAGATTTTAATGTTAAATTATAGCCTTGTATATTCCAGATTTCAGATTTCGAAGTCAAATCTTTTAGGCTGATTGATATATGCAATGAAGTAGGTAAAATATTTTAAAACTTGAAATGATTTGATTTGAAGTGGACTGAAAGTAAAAGCATTCAGAACATGCAGTAATAGAATAAAGTATTTAAAGTCTGGTCTTTAGTTCGAGGCTGAAAATCTTATTGATAATTTCTCAAAAGTAAGTGAACACTTCATAACAATCAATGCAGATAGTATGTAATTTGATAATATTTCATGACTTTGTATTACTTTTTTTTTAAATATAAAAAAAAAACTATCCTGTTAAGATTGTTTTGTATTGAATATAAAAGTATGAGATATATGTGTGAAATACATGAAAAGTTACCACTAGCTGATTAAAGTAAGATTTAAAAACTATGGTGCACAATTCAAAGTGCAAGCCTGTGACTAAGAATTGAAAATGAAATTTTAAAACATGTATTCTCATTTCATATGTAGTGACATCATTATTCACTCATGTTGATTTCATTTTTTTTTAAACTATGGATTTATTTGAAATAATTATTGCCAGTTCCAAGCCATAGGGGCATAACTCTGTGGTAAAAATAAGAGTTAAGGCATATCTGGATCCATAAAGGGGGTATCTCACTGAGCGGCGAATGCTTGCGAACGATGTGAATGTTGGCAGTTGGCGACTATAAGCAAATGTTAGCGACAGTATTAGCGAAGATTAGCAACTATTTGCCAATCTCACATTTGCCACTATTTGTGTGTGTTTGGGACCTTCTACGTACCCTGGCGAAACCCCAAATTGGCTACATTTGCAAGCATTAGCTGCTCAGTGAGGTACCCCCATTACAGAAACTTCAAAAATATGATAACTTATTTACTAATCTGCTAATACACAACAATTCATAGGAGAATTATTCTTTTGAAATTTAAGATTTTATTCAGATTCTTTTTCAACACAGTAGCTCAAAAATATGATATGTAGTTAGTTTTCATAAATATATGAGCAAATGATACATTGAAGTCTGCATTTCTTACCTGTGTGTCTTCTATATCTTTGCATTTGGGAAGCACTGCCTGGCTTTGATGTTGGGCAGAACACCACCTTGAGCAAATATCTTTGAGTGAATATATAGACCAGTTTAGATTCAAATCCATTTGCATTTCTACCCAGAAACTCCTTGTAACAAAATATTTACATATGGTTCACCTTTTCATATAGTGGCATCTTTACCAAAGGAATCCATGTGACCTTGCATAGATGTTGCCATGTTGGGTATGCCTTGGGTATGTCTTGAGCAAGCTTATGGTCTCTAAAGACAATTGCATAATAATTTGAATACATTTGTCTACTGGTCTTATGGTAATGACATTCTGGTTATTGCGCTGCAGAGTTAAATTTGACATGCAATGAATGACTGCTCTTGAGAGTAATATATTTATAATTAATTACTAAGTAGAGAGACATAAGACTGTCCATTCTATGTATAATGATATGAGTTAATGCCTTTCTAGCTTTTAACAGTGCAATTAATCTTTTTCTAATAGAGTCCATAAATATGTCTCATGCACATCTTGAATGTCACCATAGCACCCCTACATGATGCCTAAACAATTGCCCATTGACCAGTTTGCATTTGATTAATATAACCATTATGCTAATGGAGTTTTACCTTCAGGTTGAAACACTATACCCATTGTGATAATAGAATTGCAGGTTTCTTGTCTCATGCTCATCTTGTATGTCACCATAGCACCTCTATATGATGCCGTAATGGTTTGCAATTGACCAATATATAACCATAATGATAATGGAGTTTTACCTATAGGTTTAAACTCTATACCCATTGTTATAATAGAATTGCTGGTTTCTTGTCATTGTGGTTTATTCTGGCATTTTCTACCTGATACATTGAGAGTTAAGGCTACTACATGAACAAGTTTGATGGAAATGTTGAACATTTCTGAATATTGCACTTTGTTGAGACAAAAATAATTTCAAATGTTAAATGAAGACATGTTCTATTGAGAATGTTAATACAAATTCATGTGGCAAAAATTTTACTTATTCATCTGGGAAAAGTATATTCCTTCTGTAACTGCAATGGATAATAATCCAAACCTGACCCTTTTAAACACTTTCAATAAAGTAAAAAAAAATATGTGTTACAGATATAACAATGCATTGTAGGGAGGAAACTTATTCACTAAATTCAATATGACTTGAAGGCTTTTATCTCATTCTTTTTATCTCTTTTTCTATTTTTATTATGATTTGTGTCTGTGTTTTTTTTATTCTTTTTTTTGTTTTTTTTTTTTTGTTTACTCAGAATTATGTGATTATTTTTCTTTTCATAAGCTTTATCTATGATAGAGTTGCACAATCTTAGTCATATTTATAGATAATTCTGAAGTGATTTTATGACACCTCAATATCCACATTTACATCATTATATTCCTAAAAAATTAGGGAAAAATATATAAACTCCTGATTTTTACACTGGTCATATTGCCCTCTGTTTATCCACCATTCAAAAATAGTTTTATATATATCATAAGATACTCGATGGAAGACATATACACACGAGGATCAAGTTGCTATGTCAAAATTGACATAAGTAAAAATCCTTTGATGTAACATACAAATATGACATAACATACAAATTCAGTTATCAAAAGCTATCATCATTATACGATTACACATTTCCACATATCACATAAACTGTCAAAATGCCTTTATAAAATCTAATATCATACACAAACACAGAAGTAATGCTTTAGCACTCCATACTTGACAAGCAATAACAATAATATGCTTTTATATGTTTTATATACACTATTATACATGACTTATATGGTTTAGGAATGAAACATATCACACAAGATCACATTTTGTTTTCAAAAGTAAATGTAAATACTTCCATGATTTGACAAGAGATAGAATTAAATATAGCACATTTTTTTGTATTCTTAGCTGGAAAAATACTATGTACAAAAAATGAAGGCATACATGTACATGCTCGGTTACAACACATCTGAGTAAAATTCAATGTAATAATAACACAGGAAATATCTCTTAAAATTGCTACACAACTATGTTTTATTTTCTGCATATATCTAAATCCTTTGTTACTTTCTGAGAAATAGTACCCAAAACTTGTATTTTTAAATTAAAATCTAAATTAACATTACATTGAAAGTGAATGATGCAATACCTTAATCTTATGTGTAATAAGCTATAGTGAAATAAAAACTTTCTGAGGCCTAAGCATTATTTAAAAAAGAAAAGAAATTTAACTTCTAATTAAAACCATAAAATAAACTTTAAAATTCTCTTGACCATTAATTATTCATGAAGTCTAATATTTCAGTGCAAGTTTTTTTTGCACTATGACATAGTCTTTCAATTCAATGTACACTATCACCTTCAAAAGGGATTTCTTTCTGTAAACTTTCAACTTCCACCCAGACAGAACTTTGCCAAATAAAGATTGGCATTTATACTCCATGAAAATATCTCTCATGATATTTTTAGTACTTTGTGAATAAAATACTAATACCAGTTCTATGTTTGTAAACGTGTACCTGGGAAAATTTACACTTAACTTTGGTTTAATATAATGCATCTACAAATAATTTTAGTTTAAAGTTCCATCTCCGAGATACAAAAAATAATGCGTATGTCAAGCTCATTTTAAAATTGACTAAATATCTGTTTTTAGTATGAAGAATTAAAAATTTTTAGGTGTATTAACTTTAATGCCTTGAAATTAAACTATAAAAACTACTTAGCAGATATCTTCATGGAGTATTCATGTCAACTTAAATCTCTTTCTCTTTCCATAACAAAACAAAAACCATGCCTGCAAAGACACGCCTATAGCACTAATAGTTTCTACTCAATTTGTCAACCTCTGCACGGCCAAGAAAAAAGCTGATTACATTTTCAAATCATAGAATATATTACAGAAACTGCAGAGGGAATACGAGAAATTTATGCATATATTCCCTAACATGTTGTAGATTGGTGCTGTGATGTTTAAAGACAAAAGAACAAGATTATAACTGAGTTATATCCCTTCTTGATACTGGATAAGTTTGTACTCCTGTAGAACTGAATCGAAAAGCTTAGTCATATGGAAAACATTCAATCGTTGTGGTTTAATATTGTATGATAAATCATCACATCTGGAACTTCCAATCATCTATTTATAAATTCAAGGTATTAAAAGACTCCTTTTTTTTAACAATTTCAAAATGGGATATTGTCAAAAGTTATACTACAACTATGATTACATAGCGTTACATAGGATTGCCGTTTTGTTTAAATTACCAAGTTCAAAGGAAACATATGAAAGCTTTAAGTATAATTGTTGATATCGTTCTTTAACGTCAACAAAATTGTGGCCACTTCACTTAAAAAAATTCAAAATCTTAGATATTGATCAAAAGATTATGTTAATCAATTTCTGAGATGCATAATTAATTTCCATTTCTTGCTTTTATGTAGTTAATATGTATTTCAGAAATAGAAGAGGGATATATCACATTTCCTCAAGGAAAACGGGCCGCACAAATACACACATTTTCAGTGTCAGTGCAATATATGCATTTACCTATTGCCATTGTGGCTCAAAACAGATGATTTCCAAAATATGAATCCATCAAACTTGACAAATTTTCTATTCATATGTGAACTTTTCCAAATGGGACACATTTGCTGTACATTCAAGAAATACTTCCACAAGAGACAGCAGTTATGAAAGACCTAGGCCCAAAATTATCAAGAAGTCTGATTGATTTGAATGAATTGAAACTCTTTATAAGATGAGGGCCAGAAGTAAAGTAACTGATTTCTTCATCATCAAAAGATTCTTTTTCACAACTATGAAGTCCTTCACTAGACTGCCTCTCCACGTATGTCATCATCGTTCCCTGCTATCCAATATGAACGCATTCTTTTGCACACTGGACTATGAAGACAAGGGTGGCACTGGAATGAATGTTTTAATCACTCGTGAGTTCTGTTCACACTGGAATATTTAATGAAAGACCAAGAGTGGTGTGAACGATACTCCTTCGATAGATTTTCTTTTTACAGCTTGAGGAGTCATCAAAGAGCTGTCCCAAACGACTTTGGCTTGTCTGACTTGTCTTCGGATATTCTGTCGATGCAGCCTAGCGTCTCGGCCAAAATTTTGAGGACGTCTACACCGGACATGAGTTGTCTGCAGGGGGAGAGAAATACAGAGAGAATGAGAGAGAGAGAGTGAATAAGAGAGAAAGAGACAAAGCGAGAGAGAGAGAGAGAGAGAGAGTGGGTGAATAAGAGAGAAAGAGAGAAGAGAGAGAGAGAGAGAGAGAATGTGGGGAAGAAATGTTAATATGAATAGATGTGTGCAGGTGTAAATTAGGTACTGCAATATAAAATGGAGTTCACATAATATAGCAGAGAGTATTTGAAGATAACAGTTTGAAATTCATCAACAATTACAAATTGGTATAATGCATTACCAATATAGATATTCAAAATGGCTATTATAAAGTTGTAAAAGTGATGATCAAGATTGATTAGTTTCACTAAAAGCAGAGAAATAAAGCTTGTAGAAGGAGATAGGTTTATATGAAGTACTCAATTAAGATTTGCAAATACTATCAAAATGATTGTCCTCTTTCACTGGTTAATAAAAAGTGTACAGTACCCCTATTTATATAATACCAGAAAGTTAGAATTGGAGTGAGGAAGGAATTTATATTTACTGGTAGACATCTAGCTTAATCAACAATTAAATTTAAAACAGAAAAAAATACACAACTATATGCTTTAAATTGTAAACTTATAATCTGCAACGACGACGTCAGAGCTTCGCAAAGGACGTAAATCTACAGAGCTTTAAAATTGCAGCATCCAAAACCGAGGAATCCAAGAACATTCTAAATTTACTCAAACTTTTGGCAGGCCATCAAGAATAGCGTTGACGTTTGCCAGCAAGTGTTACATGTAGGGGTGAAGCAAAAGGAAGTGTCTTATAACTTGATAGTCTTCATTCCAGCCAGCACACGACCTTGTTTCCTGACTATAATGATGTTAGTGGGTAAAGCAGCTTAAAGGAGATGACATTAATTGATTTTATGAATTTGTAGGCATCAGACTGGTATCTCTGTCTACACACCTAAGTAGTTGGTTTTAATGTCCAATTAAGATCCCTTAAATCATAATTGTTCCCTCATTACATAATGCTATTATGAGTCTATGTATTTTATGTTTCTCTTTGACACTATGTAATTGTTTAAGTGCTATTTTAGTGCTCCTAATTACTTAATACTATCACTATCAATTAAGAGGCTAATTGTTAAATTCCTTGCTCCTGCAAATGTCCTCATTCAAATCATTCTAACTATAGTTGTTTCTCTCAACCCAGGTGTTGTTAATGGGTGACTGGTAGGTCAAACTACCAATAACAAGTACCAATGACTGATATAAGCTACTTAAATCATTGTACTGGATTGGCTGGGAGCAAACTTTTCACAGAGTTTCAGCACTTGTTATTGAAAACAAGTTTTCTGAAACAAGGCCCTGACATGGTTAACACATATATACATTGCTAAATGATGCAGCGAAATCTGTCAAAATTAGGCTAATATCCTGTGGTACTGCCTGTACCAAAAAGAAACAGTTACAGAACTAGTGGGCTTATGTATTACAGTTTTGCAATTCCAGATGTTAATACCTTTGGAAACAGATTCCACGCTTACAGCCCTATTTTGATATAATTTTATCGCTCATTTGATCTTGATCCTGGATATTGTAAATAANAAGAGAGAGAGAGAGAGAATGTGGGGAAGAAATGTTAATATGAATAGATGTGTGCAGGTGTAAATTAGGTACTGCAATATAAAATGGAGTTCACATAATATAGCAGAGAGTATTTGAAGATAACAGTTTGAAATTCATCAACAATTACAAATTGGTATAATGCATTACCAATATAGATATTCAAAATGGCTATTATAAAGTTGTAAAAGTGATGATCAAGATTGATTAGTTTCACTAAAAGCAGAGAAATAAAGCTTGTAGAAGGAGATAGGTTTATATGAAGTACTCAATTAAGATTTGCAAATACTATCAAAATGATTGTCCTCTTTCACTGGTTAATAAAAAGTGTACAGTACCCCTATTTATATAATACCAGAAAGTTAGAATTGGAGTGAGGAAGGAATTTATATTTACTGGTAGACATCTAGCTTAATCAACAATTAAATTTAAAACAGAAAAAAATACACAACTATATGCTTTAAATTGTAAACTTATAATCTGCAACGACGACGTCAGAGCTTCGCAAAGGACGTAAATCTACAGAGCTTTAAAATTGCAGCATCCAAAACCGAGGAATCCAAGAACATTCTAAATTTACTCAAACTTTTGGCAGGCCATCAAGAATAGCGTTGACGTTTGCCAGCAAGTGTTACATGTAGGGGTGAAGCAAAAGGAAGTGTCTTATAACTTGATAGTCTTCATTCCAGCCAGCACACGACCTTGTTTCCTGACTATAATGATGTTAGTGGGTAAAGCAGCTTAAAGGAGATGACATTAATTGATTTTATGAATTTGTAGGCATCAGACTGGTATCTCTGTCTACACACCTAAGTAGTTGGTTTTAATGTCCAATTAAGATCCCTTAAATCATAATTGTTCCCTCATTACATAATGCTATTATGAGTCTATGTATTTTATGTTTCTCTTTGACACTATGTAATTGTTTAAGTGCTATTTTAGTGCTCCTAATTACTTAATACTATCACTATCAATTAAGAGGCTAATTGTTAAATTCCTTGCTCCTGCAAATGTCCTCATTCAAATCATTCTAACTATAGTTGTTTCTCTCAACCCAGGTGTTGTTAATGGGTGACTGGTAGGTCAAACTACCAATAACAAGTACCAATGACTGATATAAGCTACTTAAATCATTGTACTGGATTGGCTGGGAGCAAACTTTTCACAGAGTTTCAGCACTTGTTATTGAAAACAAGTTTTCTGAAACAAGGCCCTGACATGGTTAACACATATATACATTGCTAAATGATGCAGCGAAATCTGTCAAAATTAGGCTAATATCCTGTGGTACTGCCTGTACCAAAAAGAAACAGTTACAGAACTAGTGGGCTTATGTATTACAGTTTTGCAATTCCAGATGTTAATACCTTTGGAAACAGATTCCACGCTTACAGCCCTATTTTGATATAATTTTATCGCTCATTTGATCTTGATCCTGGATATTGTAAATAAGCTACAAAAATCCAGATGGCATAATTCTTCTACAGGTGAAACTCAGTTTTGTGGGGGTGGCTATCTAACCTAGATATTAAGTCAGCCTGTATAGGCATAGATTTGCCTTATCAATTTATTTTTTGATCCACATCGGTTTACTGAAAATATGGAGGTGTTTTTTAGTTACTTTGAGATTTTAAAATCCTCCCTGCACATATAAATCCTATTAAGGCAATGTCAAAAATTCAATTTTCTGCTGTTAGCAGTCGCTCAAAACGAGGTAACATTTTCAACATTTAACATTTTAACCCCAAAAAATGAAAAAATGAAAACTCCCCTCACATGGAAGAAAGAAATTAAATTAGTGCAAAAAACAAGAAGATAGTAAAGATAAGAAACTAGAAATTAAATTTGTCTTATTTTCTTGATCTTCAATGCAATCAGGTGCATCACTTCTCCCATCTCTCTCAGTCCTTACTATAGGAAATATCCAACAAAATCTCATTATTATCCTATGATTATCTAGTTCTGCTGGTCAATATCAATTCAAGGTAATAGGAAAACAGGATAAATGAGCCAAATCATTTTTTCCCCCATTATTTCTTCTTCTTTTCCATAATTTTTTTTCTTTCTACATAATACTGCCTAGAATTAAACTATTTAGACACTGCATGGTGCAGCCAAGTTTGCTGGAGAGGGGGATTTAGGAGTGGGTATTAGATATCAAATCTAAGATCTGTCCAAGAATCACATAAATACATCTCAACTGCTCAAAGCAGCGCACAAACTCCATATATGGGACCACAGAATCGTTTCCCCTTCTGCAGTCTCTACCCAAGATCAATTTCAGCCTAAATGGTTTCAGACGTTCCATATCTAGAGGAACAAATTTATCATTTCCTCAATGGATTAGCACATTATGCAAGCAGTCAATGGGTAGGTGTAGATAAAAACTATAATTGGGTTGGCTTTACTGCTATGTGATCAAGTCTCCTAGCAGAACTTTTAATACAGTCAATTCAATTTTGACTGCTTTGAAATTGTCTAAATATAGATATTACAGGTTATTATTAATGCTATTCTTCCTTAACATATGCTTTCCAAAACATTCATAGTAATATATTTGTTGATAGTTAAAGTTCTGCTCACATCAAGGAAGATGGTATTAACACAGAGGTAACATTCTTCTCTCTCTCTCTTTTCACATGAAATGTAAAGTAAGTCATTAAAGTTAAGAACTATTCATCTCTCTGGTAATAAATAATAATTAAAAAAAAAATATTTAGCACTAAAAGTTCAGAGTGACACATGGATATCTTTGAATAGTATCAGGTAAATCAACATCTTGGAAAAAAGGAAACACATTCAAAACAGTCCCAATCAATTAAATTAGCCAAAGGTAGATTATAGAATTCACACAGCTTTGACTTTTCCCCTATGCTTTCCTGTTAGGCTTACAATAATAGTAAATGAAAAAGTTTTAAAAAAAGAGGAAATATAGTTTCTATAAGATTAGAAATTGAGTATAACAACTCTTATCTGTATACAATATCAAGTTCTGTATATGTTTATGTTATCCACTTTCCTTTTCTGCCACGGAAGGAGCAAGGTCTATTTCTGACCACACGCAGCTGTGTTGCCCGATTTCTGGGTATTATCAGCTTTTCTTCATCTTCTATATGATATTTTCAGTAGCATCCTTAGGATTATAATAAGGGTCACCCTGGATTTATCTTCATAACACTCTCTAGCCACTAGTATCAGGTTTCATCCAATCTTACACAACTTGGATACAGAGATCTATCTTTAGAACAGGGTCCACTTTTTGCGTAAAGTTTGGAGTATATAGCGAAATTCCTGGGGAGAAATGAATTGCAGTTTTTATAGAAGTTTAAGCATATATGAAATTCTCAATTGACCATAAATTGAAAGTGGAGTTAAGAATGAATGTT
The DNA here is from genome assembly GCA_003118195.1 of Hemicentrotus pulcherrimus. NCBI lineage: Eukaryota > Metazoa > Echinodermata > Echinoidea > Camarodonta > Strongylocentrotidae > Hemicentrotus > Hemicentrotus pulcherrimus. The sequence goes on along the minus strand of BEXV01000577.1, from coordinate 90,893 downwards.
TGTTGAGCTAATTATTGCATTTTTTAATAATATTTGGTTACTATTGTATGTACGCTTTGTGCACTCCATTATTAATGAGGTACTTTTTTGTGTGATGTCCTCTTTCTTTTCTTGTTTTACATTTTACCAAGAAATTATGACATTAAAATTCAACCTCATCTTTTAAGTATAAATCATGTGGTTTCTTGACTTATCAAAACAAAATAAATATATGACCTGCAACCATATCCCATTACTGTTTCTTTCTCTAGAACAACCACAAACATGATTCAAGACTTTCCTCAGGTTAAGTAGTTTACACAGATGTTCTCCCCAAAATACAATTTCACCAAGATTGATCACATCACAAAAATAGTTGTAGAGAACAATTTCGTAAATAAACGTAAATATTCACTTTGCTGAGTTCACCGTCCAAAATTACATGGCAAGATTTAGCGAACAATTCCAGGATAAATCCCCCGGAAGAGATAAAGGAGAAAGAGCATTATGTCAGTGGATAAACGCCATTATGAGGGTCTATTTATGGCAGGATTCAGGAACCCAGGATCATATAGCCTTAGCAAATCATTCAACATCTCTAATAGGAGAGATGAGGAGAGTGACTGTACATAATTTCATCAACCTTTGTCATCCACGATGTGACATTAGCTGGAATGGAGTTATAATTGGAGTGGAACAAAGGCACTGATTTTGCAAACTCTCTGGGAAGCATGTTACCTGTGCAATCATGTTTAGCCGAAACCATGGTTTGGCATTAATAGGGTTCCAGCTGAGACACATGGGCTTCACAAATATACCTCCGGATCCCACAAATATCAAAACATTAGCAAGGACCCTGTGCACACAAACCCTCAATATAATTCTAGATCTTTAAGGGGAAAAAAATTGTACATGTACAGCTATGAAGCTAAGAGTTCATATAACTCAAACAGTGATCTACAGGAAAAACTGCTTCATGACTGTACTTCTACCAAAATATCTCCTTAGCTTGGGGCAATATTCCTTTATCCTAGTGTCTCACAAACACTTTCTTTTAAAACAGAAAAAATCATTAAAGCTTACAGTTTACACTTCAAGAAACATAACCATTGATGATAAGGGAGATCATGATGTGTGTGATAAGGGCATTATACTACTGTGTATTCTAGAGTGTAGTGTGGTTTTCCCGTTGACATTTGGGGGATACGGAAGGGGATAGTCCTGGACGATTAGTCATGAGAGTGATAATCATCTTGTGGGCAGACGGTTGTGTCTACGATGGCTGCATGGCCATTTTGAAAATAAATCCTGCATACAAAGCTGTGGAACATAAAGGGAATGATCATGCAGATATGTTGTGATTCTTGTTTGTTTCGAATTACGTGAGCTACTGTCTATTAAGGTCACCAAGGTCACCAAGGGAAACAGACGAAGTGGCCTCTGTAGGCAACTGGCCTTTCTAGACAAGTTCTTAATCATACACTTCTGTCACGAGGGAGACCAAATACATGGCCACTTTACACAGGTTGCCTTTACATAGAGGTGACCACAAAGACAGGTTTTACTGTACATTCTAACAGATTGCTCAGACAGAACTATGCTTCGGTGACAACTGCCACAGGCTTCATTTCATCATAAGGGGTAGTTGTCCAGGTGGTTATCATCCTATGAGGTAGTTGTCTGAAAGTAATTATCCTCAGGGTTGTATTTTAGAAGTGGTAAGGTGGTAGTCCTATTATGATGGTCTAGGCTTTATCGTCCAGGGTGATCATCCAATGGGTGCTGTCAGCTAAATGTTTGGCCTGTTAATTCCTTTAAAATATCTTTGCCTTTGGACTCACCAAAAATGACTGTACAGAGAGAAGAAAAGGAGAAGAAAGGAAAGAATATGATGACTTCTTACTTGATGTTTGTTTCTGCCTCTTTGGCTGCTGTGGCAAGTTTGAGTGAAGCTGCGTTGGCCTTTTCTCTGATATCCTTTAATTCCTTGTTCTCTTCTGTCTTCTGTTTACTTGAGCTTCCACCACCCAGCTCACCCTGAAACATTAACAAACAGTAGAAATTGAAATAAACATGAAATATTTAAAGCATTGCCATTGAAATCAAATGTACAAAAAGCAAGTTCCATAGCCAGAACAAACCTTTCATTTCTCATCACATCTCAAGAAGTACATGATTTTCATGAAAATAATGACAAGAAAGTTCTGCCCATATGTTGTACAAATCACTTTCTAGATATCAAATTTTGATTCCCATAAAAAAAAAAATACTGGAAAATGTGTCATTTCATTTGAAAAGATATCCCCAACATTGACACAGGGTAAATAAATCATGGATTCCTATAATACCCAAAGAGGAAGTTCACCAATTATTTGGTTGAAAACCATTTATATTGACATGGACTATTCTTTATTTGGTCATGATCTGATCAGCAGGTGATACAAACTTGATTTGCACACCTACTGCCTTATTCGTTTCAATACTCTCTAAGATTATTTTTGTTTTAATGTATCATATTCCTATTCCATTGAACCCAGTATATTTCTGTTGAAACTTGAGCAAAATATAACAACTCATAAAAAATGTATATCTAGAAATTCCAAATTAAATCCTTGCAATTTTCAGCACAATTTGAACATCAAAACTATTCTAAAAGATACTTTCCACAAAAGAAAAAACAAACAAACATTGATTGATTATCTGAAATCTTATGAACTGCAAGACAATGATGCCAGTGACAACAGTGAGACTGATTGTTACGATAAGGGTTGAAGGCTGGTGAGCGAAGACTATCCGATGGAGCTGTTCCAATGTGGGGAGAATGACACACACTAAGCCGGCAACCAGAGGGAAATGAGAAGCGCGCTTACATCAACCTCGCCTGACAAATTCATGTCCGTGTTGCCCCTGGCAACAAGACATCCCCTCCCAGGATGTGACAATAATGTTTCTAAATCCAGGCAGAGAGAGGGGCCCCTGGTGGTCCCCCAGCTCTAGAAGAATGTTGACAGTGCATGAGTGGTTTGCAAGATAGTGGGTGGCAGATAGGATGTACAATGTTTGGTTGATGCTAATGACATGATCCACTAGGGTCCCCCTTTCTAAGGAGACATGTTCAGTTAGTTAGTCCTTCATTCATAAAAAGATCCAAAGTCCTGATTCACGGAGAGATAGCTGTTAGCCGTATCATCTATCCACCAGAAACCCCTTGTCATGCAATGAGTTTTTGTTTTTGTTCCTCTAATTTCCAACTTTTTGCTTTTTCCCCTCATTATTTGAAATGGTCTGTGGGAGGTCTTAAGAAAAAAAGCCGAGGAAAATAAGAGGTATGCTTGGTCTTTGTGTCAGATTTCCTTGTCTAAAGGTGGATGTTATATAGTCCCCTTTAATGAAATCATCCTAGGACCTGATTCACAGCTTCTCTACAGGGTTACTTGATGGTAGATACCAACTGCTTACAACAGAAGATCTTGTGGTGGACTAGGTTGTTGTTCTAGATTTGCTTGTTATTTTACAGGTTATCAACCATATATGACAGAAAAGCCCTGTTACAAATAGAACAGTTGCTACTGCTGTAGATTCTCTCAAAGTTCACACATGGCATCTGGTTGCAACTTACAAACATCTATCAAACAACAGAAGACCCTTGCTTATGCACGGAAGTGTCATTATTGATGCTTTATTTTTGTTTGTTCCTCTTTTAAATATTTTAAGAAAGGGATTATATTCCTGGCAGTAACTACAAACTGTCAAGAACAGATTTCTTTAGCATGGATGGGGTGGGGG
>BEXV01000577.1:67432-78577 GCA_003118195.1 Hemicentrotus pulcherrimus | reverse complement strand
ATTCTGTATTCGTTGTTTCAACCGTCCAATACCATATTCTGTTGAGCAGTCACATCTGTAACTCGCTCACTGACTGTGGCATAGTCCAAAGACAGATCAAGGAGGCCAAGCTGCGATAAGAAAAAAGATACGTGTGCTATTGAATGTGTGTTAAAACTAAACGATGAGGCTATTTAGATGCCATGTGTTCTGTTTTTGCTTTAAGTAGTTTGTTTATTTGTCGCTTTTTTGTTCCTTCATTTTCAACAGTCTTAAATGTAGCATATGTTCATTTTTCCCTCCCCCACCCCCTCTCTTTCTCTCTCTCACTTTCTCTCGTGAAAATAGAACAAGCTTGAGTACAGGCAGAGAGAGAGAGAGAGAATAGATTAGTTTCCATAAGTAAATATATATATATATATATATATATATATATATATATATATATGCAGTCAAATATTTCAACACTATCTTCACCTATATCTTGCCATTATGTTGTTTATGCATGCCATACACTCCATTGCTACTATGTTGCAGTCCTCTTCTTTTCCTCTCTTCTTTTCTCTTTCTCCAAGCTCTCTATCCTCCTCTCCTCTTTGCCTATCCCTTTCTTCCTTTTCTTCCAATCTCCCATTTATAATGTATAATTGTATTTGTGTATTCGGGCGTACCCATTACAAGCTATGCTTATCGGGTTTTGCACCTTCTTCCTTGTAATACAAGTTCTTTAATTATATTTATGTTCCTACTTATAACTTGTATTGTTTGGAAGAAAATAAAGATAAGATAAGAAAAGAGAGATAGAGATAGAGTGTGAGTGAGTGTGTGTGTGAGAGAGACAGAGATAGAGAGAGGCGGAGGAGAGATGTCCGTGTGTAAGAACTAAGAATATTTAAATGATAATAATAGTTCAGTTCTTGTATAGCGCATAATACGTTATGAAGTTATGAAATAACATCTCTATGCGCTTCCAAAGAGCTTTGGACTTTATTACCCTAGCTTTAGCTCCGGCAGCCTTATCAGCGCACAGTGCATTTCAAGGAATAATCCTACCAGGTACCCATTTACCTTACCTGGGTTGAGTGTGGCAATTGTAGATCAATGTCTTGCCAAAGGACATTAGTGCTGCGGCGGTACTCGAACCGCGGACCTTGTGATCGGCAGTCCGGTGACGTATCCACTCGACCACAACACATCAATGTTAAGAGAATGCCACATTACTTTATTCAAACTAGATTTGTGCAATTTATTGTATAAACAAGAATACTTCAGGGCTCCATCCTAACTTTTTTATTCTCTTTAATCTAACTTTTTCAAGTCTGTATACGAGAACCCTATTTTGAATTTTTATTTTGGTCCACATATTCATGAAAAGTCTGTAAATCAAGTTCAGCGAACATCTTGAGTGGCGACGTGACATCTATCAGTTTGTACCACATGAAGGTTATTCTTTCTTTTTTTCAAAACAGATGAGCTTCTCTAAAGATTGTTTTTCTGAAGGTTGTTTGAAAGGATAAAGAATTTTTTTTAAGTTTTAAAAGGCCTCGCTACTAAATCAAGAATGATTGATTCTGAAAGGAGAATTCATAGATTTTCCAAAAGATTATCAATCAAGTCATGTCAAGTTGACAAAATCTGAGGTAAAAGAATCCCCTAGATTTTTATAAATTGATGAATATTTATAACGAGTACCTGCTCTAAAGGCTTTCAATAAGCAATGTCAAATTGAGAACATGACAGGTGAAAAAAAGTTCCCTAAGGATGTAAAAAATAAATATTGAAAATATAAAGCTGCAATCTACAAGACTGTCAATCACTCATGGCAAGTTGACAAGATGGAAGGTAAAAGTCATCCTCAAGTTTTCAAAATTAATGAATATTGCAGTTAAGAAGTGGAACTAAAAAAACTCTGTCAATCAGTTATGAAAAGATGACAAGGTGAAAGGTGAAGAAGGCTCCGTAGGTTTGTGTAAATTCATGAATATTAATAATATGTAGCTTTATTTATAATATTGTCAATCAAGTCATTTCAAATTGATTTAATGAAAGGGGAAAAGCCTCCCCAAGTTGGTATAAATATATATACTGATGAATATTTAAAGAAAATTGAAACTGAACTACAAAACACAATCAATCACAAAGCAAGGGGACGAGATGAAAGGTAAAGAAGCCTGCCTAGGTTTGTGCAAATCTATGGATATAAATAATATAAAGCTGCCCTGATTGGTTGTCAATTAAAAACATGCCAAGATTGAATGATGAACCGCTACTGCTATAAATAGCTGTCACAAGGTACCAGGTCTATGGTAAACCAATGCAGGGTGACATCTGGATGTTTATTAATCTAATTAACAGTTCACTGAACTTTTCACATGACAAGTTATGAAGTGCTAAGAGTGGACAACCCTTCTGAACAACTCTTTAGAAGTACACAAATACATGGGGCTCAAGACAAGTTGGCCAATGGACTGAATTTCTCTGCCTGTCTATTATTCTAGTAACATATATGCTATTCATTTTAAAGTATTTAGTTTCGTTAACATAAATGTACTATGCAGTTGTAAGATTCCCTGTTACATCTTCAGAGTGTACAATTATGGATAACTGTTTTTTTTTTGTTGCTATGTACAATGTATTTGTATCATTCCTGATACTTCCAATGGTTTTGAATGAAAACATCTTCTGATTATTATCAAAAGAAAAAAAACTCTCACCTTTAGTTGTTTGATTTCAGCTTTCAGTTTGGTGATCGTATTCTCTGCCGTTACAGCTCTTTCCTGCATTCAGTAAGAAAGAAAATATTCAAAGAGAAAAAAGACACAAAGTTAATGAATATCATAAGGCATACCTTACAAAGATGTTAGTATATATGGTTTATGGTCTCCATACATAAACCTGTTTTGAAGGATCATGAATCGGTTAGTCCTAGATATCTTGTCCTCTGTAAAGCTTGAGAACAATAGCATCAAGAAATGTAGACATCACACTATCACCCACACTGTATCTGACCTTATCGGTACCTGTGCCAGTCTAGAACTTAGAAGATCTGGTCTCCATCCATACATCAACCTGTTTTGAAGGATCATGAATCGGTTCCCGCAAATCAAAACAGGATAAGACTGTGACTTGTGCTAGCCCCTTGGTGCCGATCACAAGTTCCTTACTCCACTCGTGACACACACACGCCTCTTTGATCAAAAACAATTACGTGACTCACGCCCCGATAAACCCTCATTCTGCAATGGCCGAACCAAACAGGGCTACTCTGTGTGTGTAGGTTTTCAGCAATGGCTGGGTCAGTATATGGCCACAATCTGAAAGTCATCCTCCATTCTACACTACACAAGTAATATATAGACTATTACTACATATACATGTAGGTTCTATAATTGATCATAATGTAGCCTTTATAAATTACAGCTTACAAAGGTTTTGAAATTTCTCTTCCTCACTATACAAATGTTATGTGCTGTTTTGTTGTGAGAAGTTTGCAGATCACATGTTTGACTTTGTCCATGCAGCAAGCTGCAAAACCTGCCCAAGAACTTGAGTGTTGCACACAAGTTTTGTTAACACTGTAAGAACTGCTATCTTTGTCTACTTGAATAGTTTTTTTTTTCTTCTATTTTCTTTAAATCTAATATTTGACAGGATGTCCAGCATACAATTATCAACAGTTTAGCACTATTTCCTGTGCCCACTCTATGACTAATGCTTTTTTCTCAGTGTACAAGTATGCAACTCTTCTCCTAATACACATACATGTGGACACAAACACAGCCAAGTTTGACAGTAAGCCTCAAATGATAATGTAGTGCTTTATAGAAACTTGGCTCAATGTCTCAGTCATATGATTCTTGAGGTGCAATGGAATTCATTCAAGATCATTCCTTCTATAGTTAAGGGAGTCCAATGTTGGTTAACTTCTGTGTATGTGTGACTGTTCAATGCTCTACCGTGGAGTTGGCAAATAAACCTTTTTTCCACTTCCCAAAATAATACATTACCAAATGAGGTTAATCCAGATTTATTTCATAGTTTAGAAGGTTATCTGGCTCCTTATCAATGACATGCCTGTTGAGAGTACAAGTTTAAACTGAAAATAAATGTGCTGCTTTTCCAGGAGAGACTTACCGGTAATAGATTTCTCTTTTATTTGTAATTGTGCCTAACTGATGAAATTAAACAAACTACAAATAATATTGAAAAATGATTATCATTTATCATTTATCCCCATATATGAAATAATATATTGTCTGTCTGGAGCCAAAAGTGTGTTAACTTTGAGTAAAATGATGTGAGTTAAACGAAGTGTTGACTCAGTCAGTAAAGCATCCGCCTCACAACCAGGAGGTCGTGGGTTCGAACCTCGGCCGCGTCATACCAAAAGACGTTAAAAGATGGGACTTGCTGCTACCTTGTTTGGCGTTCAACAATAGGGGATAGAGCAACGTCGATCTGGCGCTGCTCAGTAGCTGCCGGGCTCACCCTACTGGCTCCAATCAGACAAAGTATTATTTCTCTGTTTTCAAAGATGTGTAGCTCATGTAATTTTCTCAAACTTTTTGTTCCAGGAATTTGCATTTCATGCAACGTAAGAGCCAGGTAAAATACTTGTGTACATTTATCTTGCCATTCAAATAACAAATGGAACTTTTTTTTAAAGTCAAGAAACTTAATTTTTTACTAATCAGGATCAAATATTTTTATCTACACAGGCTTAGACATATACTTTCTATTAATTATATAATATGTAGATCAATTCGTGGTGATGGAATAATTCATATCAGAGTACTTATACACCTATCCCAATTATATTTCCTTCTACATAACAGTGATACCCTAAACAATATTAATTGCTGTCCTATTTGTCTAATTCCAACTATATAGCCTTATACATATCCTTATAATATATAATTATATATACAATTCATTGATCACATAGCCACACCTACAACGAACCCAAATGGATTATGATGATCCCCAAATTGGAAAATCCTACCAGCACATATTGTCCCATTTTGGAGATTAATAAATAACTGAATAACTATCAATGTACAAGAGTTCAATATCCTGATACCTTAATTCTAACAAATTGAGATAATTACAGTGATAACATATTTCAACTATATTGATTACTTCTGTTTTATGCAACTTGATACTAATATGAGCCTTTAGTTGTAAATGCATACTCCCTTGAAAATAAGAGAGCATATATATATAAATATGTTCATCCACTCAGATCAACTTAGGAGTCACACAATTATCAAGAAATTTTAATGGCATTAATGACAAAATTTGGTGGCACAGTTACTAAACACTAGTTTGATAGTAGAGGGTTTAACACGGTTTTATCAGATGCATATAAAAGCTTATTAAAATCACAGGATAGTCCCTAAAAGGAAGCTTACTCCAATTATACAGTTATCCAATATTCCATTGGATTCTCATTTTCCCCTTCAAAAGCTAGTATGAACATATAATCTACACTCCAGAATTCATATGCTGATATTGATAAAAGTGTACCCCGGTATTATCTTTAGTACAGGTTTAAACAGGTAGATTTAGGCCAATGATATATAGAGTGGCAAGTGTCATCCAACTCACTGAGCAAAAGTAAGGTCTTTCTAAAACTGAATGAACAATATATAATGTCAGAATGTGCGTTATTTCTATTCTGTACTTGCTATATTGACTATGAGTGTATTAAAGGGGAATCAATGTATTTTATTGCAAGCCTCTGGCGTTTTAATGCGATTTCACAAGCACAATTTTTTAATATTTTATATCTTTGTATTTTATGAAATCATTAAATTGAATGAATGAATCATGATGAAAATGAAATCAATTTCTTGTTTTCATTCATGCTTGGATACATTTCATTCAGGGAGGTGTCGAGGTATAGTGGTTCATTCTTTTGACCCTAAATCCCAGGGTTAAAGGTTCATATCCTAACCTGGAGCTAACATCTTTTTGCTAGGCATTAATCCATATTTTGCCACCCTCCACCCAGGTGTAAATGGTATCCAATATGCTAGAGCAATTCATTTTTGGGCCGCCAGCTATGACTAGGTTGATAATGTTAAAGCCCCAGGAGCCACAATGGATGGGCATGTGCTCTAAATAAGAAGCCACCATTATTATTTTTAAATACTGATTGTTACAGGATTAATTTAATGTTTACAGAATCTTGACACTCGGTACTTCATAAATCGGTCGACTAACTAAAATCAGGATTAATCTGAATGAGGTTTAACTTCATTGACCTTAAGATCAAAAGCGTTACAGTACTAAAATATAATTCTATTGGGATAAAAATATAATTGCGCATTGCTCTTATTATATAAGTCCCTTCTGCCCTCGCTTGTATCTAGTCCCCCTTTAACAGTGGATGAAGGCATGTGACTGGAATAATCACATGCTTTTGGCCTTAAGTACTTAATTAGCCCCATTTGTTTCTCTGTACTAAAACCAGTTGGTGGTTTTAATTGCGTGAATCACTTGGCTTAATTTAGGTGGTTTACGTACAAAATCATTTACATTTTTGGATGCTGTCCAGCTTTTTGGCATGCAAGGTATCACTGGTAATGGATACAGGATTATTAGGTTGTATAACACACAAAAAATGCATATTAAACACAGTTTTGCAATCCATTAAAAGTGGAAAGCAGCATTTGAATCTTGCCAGAAAGGAATATATCCAGAATTGTTTTTTAATTAGGTATGCAAAGCCACAGCATTTTCTGCTACTTAGCTTCTGCTTTGTAATGCCTGTATTTCATCTTCCCTTGTACCACTTTTCCCATTCTATCATCTACATCTCTCTCTCTCTCTCTCTCTCTCTCTGTTTTCCCTGCTCACTCCCTGCTCAGTCTCTCCTGTTACTATTTTCACCCCTCCTTTCCTCTACTTCCCTCTCCTGTACACTAACCATAGTTCTTGGGAGGTTGGCTTCCACATGTTGCACCATCGTCTCTAGCGTCTTGGCAACTTCCACTTCTCTCAGCTTTAGTTTTTTTTAAAATCTATCTATCTATCTATCTATCTATCTATCTATCTATCTATCTATCTATCTATCTCTCCCTCCCTCCCTGCCTCCCTTTACAATCACCCTCTCTCTCTCCATTTCTCTCTACTTCATACTGACCGTAGTTCTTTTGAGGTTGGCCTCCACATGTTGAACCATAGTCTCCAGTGTCTTGGCATCTTCCGCTTCCCTCAGCTTTAGTTTCTTGATCTCTGCCTCCATACTCTCGATCCTAACATGACAAACAGACAGGCGTGAAGGAAACCGAGCATTAGAGATGCCTGGTTACACTCAAATCATTCAATTACAGAGGCCCCTGATAATTCAATAATTTGATTCGGTGAGACTTTTCCTCTTCATCAGACATTTCAGCGAGGAAAACTAGCATTGTGGATATTTTCCTCTTCTAACAGACTTTAGTTGTACTTTCATCAGGTTAAAATTAGTTCAACTGTCATAAGCATCCTTCACTATAAGTTCTAACATTATCTTATAAAGTAGTAAAAAAATTACTAGAAAATTTATGTAAAAAAATATAAAATATAGATTTCTACATTTCAAACTCTACTGATTTTCCATTCTAAAAGGAGCACATATGTACAACATGATGGTTTAGATAAATGAATTTAAAAAAACAAAACAGATAAATACTTCTTTGTTGAAGTTAATTTAATACCATGAAATATTATCAAATGAAACTGTTTGTTTACCTTTTTACAATTGAAACAAACAAAAAATATTATAATAATATATAACTTGTTAGTATCAAATATACAAGCGGTTTAATGTAACTTTCAATGAATTTTTCTCTATAAAATGTAGTAAAAGCAGGGCCTACTACACTGCATGACTTTGAAGTGTTACAATAAAATTCTAAAGTGGGTATATTATGCAAATATTTTGGCAGGAGTACTGTAATCAGAAACATTATCATGGACTAGTTCATACACTTATATTTTCTTTAAAGATCTAAAGATTTTGACTCCTGGCTTAGGGGTAACATACCATAATACGAAATTCTACCGGCATTTCATAATTTCCAAATACTACCCCGAGATAGTAAACAGAACTACAACAGGTATAGTTTATACTACTTAAAAGCAGTATTTTTTAAAAGTACAAAAGGGATAAAGAGTAGGAGACAATGTTTGTTCGGTATTTGCTTGGTACATCAGAATACATGTACATTCATTGCCAAAATAATGTACAGGTAGCTGAGAGTTCTGCTTTCTACTACAATAAAAATTCAACATCATCATAGAGATAGTAAGCCAAGTTGTACAACTGATAACATGTAGACCACAATGCAATACTCTTTGTAACTCACCTTTGACAATGAAAACATTGTCAATTACCGTTTGACAATTTCAAAAAACGTTTCCCATGAAATAAGAAGGTGAAGAACTCACTTTTTGCTGTCTTTGTCAGAGGCTTTCCGACTATCTGATAACTCCTTCCTCAGCTTACTATTCTCTTGCTTGAATCTAGCCAGATCAGCAGAACCCACACCATTTTCAATCCTATCCCCTTGGGGTGGTGTAGAGGACCGGGGCGGGGTGTCCCCCCTCTTGTTCTTATCAAGCGTGGGCATGGCTTCATACGGTTTCTCTGTCATTGAAGAATCATGCATCGAGACGTCCGGCAGGTGTTCGTGACTTCTATTATCTTCCCGAGAGCTAACGTCCAGTTCGTTTGTACTAGAGGAGAGTTTGCTACGATGTCCATTTTCAGTGGGCTTAGCGGGTTTGGGAGGAACAGCCAAGAGATTGACAACGTGTTCCCTGTCCGAGGTATCGCTTGAGGAAGACGTGCCCTTATGTTTGTTTTGATTCTTGGAGTCACTTGAACCCTTCTTGCGGTGGCCGTGGGATTGCGCTCTGGCCCTCTCTCTGTGTGGCTTGGGCTCTGGAGCAGCCTTGGCCCGTGTGAACTCATCATTTCCAGCGTTCATATCGGCGAGACCCGTCGACGAGGAGTAAGTCTGGGCATCCTGTGAAGCATCGATATAGTCCACAACCAATGTGCTCTTTGTGTTTGGTTTATTGGCAGGTGACTTGTGTTTCCTTGCAGCATGGCCGTGGGTATGTGCCCGGGCCCTCTCTCGCCCTTGTTTCTTATCAACGTGCTCTCTATGCCCAGCTAAGTCCCCACCCAACACCGCATCATATGCCTTATTCTTTTTGTTAGTTGTATCCTCACCGCTCTTATCGTTACTCTCCTCCTCTCCTTCACCGTTCTCTTTTGTGGCGTAGTCGTAAATAAAATCCACAAACTCGTTGCCCTTTGCCTGGTTCTGTGCAGTGGCAGCCTGCTGTTGTTGTTGGTGTGGGCGTTGCTGCTGCTGTTGGTTGGCAGACGACTTCATGTGCGTAGGTTTAGTGGGTGTCGGAGGGGCTGGTGTCCCTCCTGCAGTGCTCTGCACGCTGCGGGCACCCTTTCTCCCTGCTCGGTTGGGCATTCCAGGACTGGTTGCGCGTCTCAGATTGGTCCTGCCGTTGCTGCTACTGCTGCTGCTACTGGTGCCGTTGCTGGTGGTCCCAGAGTTTGCGTTGCTCACCTCTGGGGCGGCGCCCCCTGATGGTGCGCTACCATTTTGGTTGCCCATGTCTTCCGTCTGATTAGGATAAAAATAGACAAGAAACCAAACGTACATTAAACATGTGATGTCTAAGCTGAGCTTCCTTTGCATAGGCAACATGTAAAGTCTCCTAAATCTATGACTCTACTGACTGACCTTTTCCAACATAGAACTCAAGCATAGCCCACTGCGATGAATCAGAGTAATTTAGCGCTAGTGGAAAAAAATATCATCCATAAGTCAGTACTTCGAGGAAGGGGAAGAGAACATAAGCCCCAAGGATTTCAAAGTAACGATCAAAAGAAAAAAGAAAATTACACATATGAAGGGGCTGAAAGACTTGTCTAAAGAAGCCAAAAGCACTGATTTCCTGCAAATGTTACCCAAGATTACGACTTATTGCTGTGTCACAAAGCCTTCAACCAAGTCACACGATAAAAACCAAGACCCGACTTAGCTAAAGCTGATATGTCAGCCAATTAAACATTGGAGAGAAATATCATTCCAAGAAAGAGAAGTTTTGGTTAACCATGAAAGAAAAAACATCACATTACCTGGAAGGTCTTGAAGAGACGATTGCGACACTTTGTTAAAACATACATTTTGTCCTAAGCATCCCAGAGTGCAAGAAACAATCCAATAAATTCCACTTATGGACAGAAACAGAAAAACAAACAAATGCCAAACTTGAAAAACAGAGTTGGGCGCTTGATGTGCCTGCCTGCTGACGGATGAGTCGCATGCACACACAAGAGCGCAGATTTAGGAACTGAGCCTCTGGAACAAGAGACAAGGGGATAGCGAGTTCAGAAAGCGCACACACACACACACACACACACACACTATGGATTATTACGTAGACGGCTTGCCCCCCTCCTCATTATGAGTTCCCGTTGTATATCGAGGCAGGCCCATTGGTTGCAGGTGAAGATGAGTCAGAGTCAGCAGAGACTTCTCCTAAAGCCTCATTCACACATGGCACTTTAAACCCGACTCACAAACCTGGGACAACAACATTAATTGTTTTCTACGTTATCTAATCGTTATGCGTTTAAAAGTTTGGTATCTCACAATCTGAAAATGCTCAGTGTCCTTGTTGCACACAGCCAATTGCTTTCACTCTACATGCCATTAATTTACAAGTACAATGATTCTTTTTGGTGCAGATTTTTTTTAAAAGAACCGTCCACCACCACCTGTGTGAACAAGGTTTGAAACTATGATTTCCCCCTTCTCACTGTCTCTTTCCCCCTCTCTGCTTGAGACATATATGTAGTGAGACTATAACTTTTAATATTTCCCTTTCTTGACACATTCATTTAAACCTCGTTTTCATCATCAAATAAAAACTACTGCATTTCACCCCATCTCCTCCTTTTCATAAAGAACATAACATCAAAATCTGGGTCTCCTTTCGTTAGCTAATTATGTCTGCCTGAGCTAATGTGTCTTTTAAAGTATTCTATATTGTACACTTCTCTTAAGTTTTATGTATGGCTCCCTATTATAATTTTTTCTGTTTTGAATTACAAAAAGAAAGAAATATTAGACCCCCCCCCCC
>BEXV01000577.1:40601-61744 GCA_003118195.1 Hemicentrotus pulcherrimus | reverse complement strand
TATCTATCTATCTATCTATCTATCAATCTATCTATCCTTCATGCTCACTCTTTCCTATCTCATTCTCTGTCTCTGACAGTTTCCCTTCCTTTTTCTCTCTCTCTCTCAATGTTTTCTCAGTTTCTCTATTTTTGTCAGGTGGTCTGTCTTTCTTTCTTATTATTTATTCCTGTCTGTATGTCTCCATGTCATGCCCTTATATTTGTTTCTCTCTCTCCCTCCCCCTCTCTCTCTCTCTCTCTCTCTCTTATTCTTGTCTATTGCACTCTTCTCTTTCTCTCTAACCATCTCTCTTCCTATTTTGTTTTCATCTCTCAATTTCAGTGTCTGTGTACGTGTCTCTCAGCCATTTCTTGCATCTGATTACTGTTTCACTCCTAATTTTTTAAGTTTGTGATTCTATTCTGAAACAGAGTTACATTTATCTATCAAAGTGTTTATGAATACATCAGGTCAAGAAAGTCAGTCATCTCATAGTTGCCAATCTTGAAAAATCATCATACTGTCTTGCTTGCACTTTCTAGTTTTCTTCTACGCAGAGCAGAATATTCAAGAGGCAATTCATTGAATGTTTAACAAAAATTATCTTTAGAAAAAGATACAATTTAGGATGAAAGTGCCCTAAAAGCAGAGAGTTCAGACAGGTTAGATTTCTCTTATACATTCCCACTGTGTATAACAGTCCTGTGAATCACATGAAGCTCACTGCCAAGAATACTTCACAATCTCTCCACTTGGCTGCTAAAAAACAATACCCAAAATAGGTTGCTAAAAACAATGACTAATCAATATCAATAATAATTTTGTTCGGAAGAGAAATTACTTGAAATACCACAAATCTCCTCTAATAATATTCCGCACATTTTGAAGTCATCACAAGTCCATAATACAGCTAATATAGTTAATAGTTAAGGGTTGTTCTGGGTACAGTCTGGGTACAGTTCTGGGTACAGTCAAAACATTAATTATACATGAAGATACAGACAAAGAAGTAACAAGACAGACAAAGAATCATATTAAGAGGCAATCATAGACATTTACACTTTCCAAATCACATATAATACCGGTAGTCTCATATCTGAAATTCAAAGTGAGAATAAGTCTGAATAAGTTACGGGAGAAAATGACAACAAATGATTGCTTTCAAAGAAGAACATTTGTTTTCAGAGTGTGTTCAGTTCTCATGTTTGAGACTAGATTTAAAAGAAGATACATTAAAAGGAGACAGAGTAATTAGTCACTGTCCTGCAAAGTTTCCTCTAATATCCTAGGGAAATATTCGCTAGACTACACGTCCAGAAGATGGTTCAAAGAGAGAGAGAGATAGGATCGATAGACAGTGAGTCGAAAGAAAGTGAGAGACATACAGACATAAAGGAAAGGATAAAGATAGAGAAAGAGAGAAGCAGAGACACAGTGGCACAAAGAGAAAGAGGGAGAGGCAGACAGAGAAAGAGACAGAGAGAGAGAGAGAGACAGACAGACAGCCAGACGGAGAAAGACAGAGAAAGAGAGAGAAAGACAAACACAGAGACAAAAACGGAGAGCCAACAGCTGTTTTAAAAGGGGGCTCAAGCCCCTCCGGCAAAAAATGTGTGATTATTAATGAATTCAAAGCAAAGCACATGTAGGAAGTGAATGCAAGAACTCCCAAGCTTCCCCCCCCCCCATAAAATTTATTTTTCAGGGACTGCGCCCCTGGAGAGAGCCAGACAGACAAATATAGAGACAGAGACAGAATATGTACAGAGAAAACAAGTGATGAATACTCCTACATAAAGAGATGGTGAGAAATAAATGTATATGAACAGAAATACATGTATATCAACAGCAATAAGAATACAAATATTTTTTTTTCTGAATTAATGAAGAGATACTGCACAAAAGAAAAGAGGAGGAGGAACAAGTACTAAACAAAACTACATGCAGGCTATTCTAAATTTATGCAATATACAATGTCACTAAAACAAACAAAGATACTTATTCTAATAATAACTTATGAAGGATAGATGTTTCCTTTAAAGATTAACCACTTCCGTTCTGTGGCTACAGTCATAGAATTCATTCATTGTCCTCTGTCCTTGGTATACAAGAATACCTTTCCTCCTTCATGAAACACAAATAGATACATTGAGAAATTTGCACGAATGGAGTATCTCTCTTGACCAACGAAACATTGAAATAAATTAAATAAAGGATAATAAATGGCTGAAACTCAATACTGAACTCTTGAAAGTGAATTCATAACTGTATTTGTATCTACAGGCAACGAGGTTGGTCTAAAGGAAACCTCTCCTAGCCCCTATTTCTACAAAGTTGACAAACCCAAACGATTATATAATCCTGGGGAAACCAGTCATTACAGTCTACCCCTCGGTTGACAACACATGAACCAAAGTGACACCCAAATTGTTAACCATCTTTCATTCTCTCTCTCTCTCTCTCTCTTTCAATTTCACAGTGGATACAGTGGACTGAAGAGTAAATTTTTTTTTGCTTGGTAATTTGGAGTGTCTTGTTATGATGACAAAGTCAAACCAAATGATAGTGTAAACTTATAGAGCGCACACACTGTACAGGGATGCTCATGGCGTTAGCTCAGCAACAGTTCTCTTTAATACAAGTAAAGTAAATATCTATTTGATAATATACCATCAGAAACCATATATCTTGATCAGAATGATGAAAATTCTCTAGCCCTTCAACTTGTTTCAGGTGAGCTCTGGCCCACAATATACTGCATAAGAGAGAGAGGGCCACAACACATCAGTGTGGGCATCTTCCAATATTTGATATAGATTTCAAGATCTTTTACAACAAAGTAATAATCTCCCACCACAGTTGTTTTTTTTTTAATTAAAAGGTTATAGTCTCAAGACTTAATATTTAGCTCTTTAATCTCATAATGTCTGAGGTACTAAATGTCTGCAGTAAAAAATATTTAAAAATCAATAGATTAAACATTCTTTCAATATTCATCATTCGTACTTGAATAACAATGCAAATGACGCAATGGTCTATATGGGATCATATCACATCCTATGTCAACTGAACTATGTGATTTATAAATGCAAAGTCATTCCATGGTATTTTGCTCGAGCATTATTTTCATCAAAAGAGGGCAGCAAATGTAAAAAGTGCTCTTCACAACATTGAGTAATAGTATTTCCTTTGAAGTTTTATTCTGCTTGCAAAATGGTCAAATTAATTCTCAGAGACTAACTTAATATGCTTTCATGAAACAGGGGCGGGGGCATTCAGATCTGAATGATAAAGAGGTAATGTAAGTATTTGTTGAGACAAAAAAAATCTTTTAAACACAACTTATAACATAAATTTGGTTGATACAATGAGAATAAGATTTGTACTAATGTGGTGGTGTGTTTCTCCTTCAAGTCAAACATTCATAATTTCTTTCGTTTGGAATTTTTAGTTTGTAAAACTAAAAGGTACTCTGTAATCTTCTGGCAAATATTTGATCAACACTCTAAATTATCTATACTAAACCCTTTCAAAAAGAGTTTGAAGCAGCAGTAATTGAAAAGGCATTGATGGCAACTTTCTCTGGAATACATAGTCAATATTCTAAAAATGACTCCCACAGAAAATAATTCTCCCTTTCTACCACCCTCCCTCTCTCTTTTACTCTTTGTTTTTTTTTCTCTCTCTCTCCCAATTATAAAGATACTTCTTGAATTCTGCAGGTACACCTATAAGGCTCTTTGATGCAAGTTGTTAAACAACAAGAAGTTTACCAACTCTTTCCTCTCAATGCTATTGGCACAGAACAGCTCTACTGCTCCCTCTCTAGACAAAACCAGTACAATCTTTTACACAAAACATAACTGTTTTGGTGTACACAACTTAAGAAACACTGAGCCAAGCTACAAAAGGTACTGAATGCGGCTACTGCAGGATAATCACCACAGCTCCCTCTGTATATTTAGCATTATAACTTTTCCAAACACTAAGATTCGCCTCACAATTTTCAGACATATCAAGAACCATGATCTTATGATCAAAATTCTGACAACTAACAAATCAATAACAGAAAGCATTATAAAAAGATAAGTTAAATTGTTGCTTTTAAATACTGGACAGTGGCTATATCAATATCAAGTTAGGTTAGTATGTAGGGCTCTACAAGTACTTTCTCAAATTTTGGGATTTTTTTTTCTTTCTTCATCCACAAGTTTTTGAGATGTGAACCTTACTAATTTTTCAGATTAAAAGAAAATGTATACAATAATAATGCAATATTAATGTTCCGTGTTCTGAAAATATAAATACGTATTATCATTTGGGCATGTTTTTTCTTCTAAATACCGGTAATTTTTTATCCTTCTAACACAAACCACTGTAAAAAAAAAAACCCAGAATAGAAGTTATCAAACAAAATACTACATATCCTTGAACTCTGACATAAACAAAACAAATATTCCATTTTAAGAAGGTAATTTAATATCTACTAAAGATAACTAATTTTAAGTGAAATTATCATAAACTAATTTACAAATAAATTTATACAATAAATCATAAATAATTGAGGGGCTGACAGAAATGCTGGCTAAAGGGGGTTCAAGAAAGAAATTAATATGCATTTTCCATAATGGGCATCTATGAGACAATTGACTTTCTTGACCTGATGTATATTAATAAACAGTTTTGATAGATTAAAGTGACACTGTTTCAGAATAGAATCACAAAGCCGTAACTCAAGGCCTTTAAGATCTGACCAGTCTTTGACCTTGACTTAAAGATCAACAGCAGACAAACTTAAATAGATATAACAGGTTTGTTAGTCATCAGAGAACCACAATGTCCTAAAAACCACTATCTGAAAGGCCAGCATATTCTCTGCATGCAAACATCAGGCTGATCTGATATTTCTCACGCTATACAGATTTTTGGGGTATTTAAGACAAAATGGCTATTGAAAGCAGGCTCCTTCCTTGTTGGAAATCTTCAATTTCATGACTTTCTATGAAAATTTTCAGAAGAGTTCAAGATGAAATTTTGATCTTCATTTGACCAAGAGGATGACCCCAGCATGTAGATTCTTGATATTCGGCATGACCCCACCCCTTTTCATCGACCACCTTAATCCGTCATTTCATTTAATTTGATGCACACCTCTCTGTAAACATGCGTTTCAAAACGAATTTTGAAAATAATAATCCTTTCTTTTTCTTTCCTTGTGCAAACGTTGTTTTGTAGAAGTAATCCATTAACTGTTTATAACATGTGACAGATTTTCAAAACATATCAACTCAAGGCTAATTTCAATACTCTAATGTAGTGTTTGCACAAACACCTGTAGATAATGTTACATGTCATTGTCATGTTCTTTGATATTAAAAGGAAAAACCAACCAGCAGCCTTTTCACACACGGCTTAAATTCTATAAACATGACTAGTATAAACGTGTTTCGAACGTGTTTAAACTAATCATGAGCCTTTCACACACAGAAATTTCGGTGCGATCGTTAATCGTTTCGTGATTAACTACTGCTCGTAAAATGCGCAGTAGTGCCATTGCGCATTGAAGGTCATGTCACATCAATCAAAGCGCACGCTCCATCCAGTTTAAACACTTCTGAAAAAGGTTTAAACACGAATATCCTTTCACACACAAAATGTCAAGCTCACTAGATACGAACTTCATATCTGCAGCCTGCTTTAGGGGCGTATGGATTGCTACTTCGTATCTATCCCAACATCGTATAAACAATGTTCACACTGGGAAATTTTGTCTATAAACATGTTTAAAATTTTACGATGATTCTAATCATCTCTAGATTCAATATTTTAGCTGTGTGTGAAAATGCCTAACATTGTTTTATTGAATAGTCTTTGCAATCATGGTTTTAACTTTCTCATATGAATGTTTATCATAATCCTTTCTAGAGTTGGCTCTTCCTCAGTGTAAATTTTAGCCAAGGGGCTGCTAGCCAACTGCAGTATCAATCATTGTTAAATGAGGTGTTGGGGTAGCCAGACTCTGGATCACAAGGTACATGGTTGAAGCATGGACCTACTTAGTAGGTCTATGGTTCAAGTCCCCACCATATCACCAACATCCTTTGGCAAGACATTAATCTTCATTTGCCACATTCAACCCACATGTAGTAAGTAGGTACCTGGTAGGATTATTCCTTTTAATGTTTTGTACCCTATTACCAGTTGCAACAGCTTATTAAAGGTAAAGATCAGTAATGGAAACACCCCAATTTCAAAAATTTGCCGGGAAACCGCCTACTAATTCATATATTTTGTAAACTTGTTTCTCTCATGGTCTGTGAGAGATATAGAATATAAAATGAAATGGGTTCACATCCTTCTGGTTCCAAACACATGATATCACATTGTGACATGGAATGTTATTAGTAATTATTTTTAAAAGTTTTTCAAACTTTGCATGTTTTTTTTCTTCTCCATTTACAGAGTTTATTTAAGAGTGAAACTAACTTTAAAAAGGTTAACTTACCTTTAAAAAGTAACCAGATGCAATTACATGCAATAACACTGGATTATCAGTGGTACTCATCACAACTAAAAAGATTATCCTGTTCATAAACCCCCGATGCTGAATCATATTAACTGTCTGTACTTGGTCAATTAGATACATCTGTTCTGTCTGACTGACTGATATCATAATTCGACCCTACTGTGCTACTAAATTTTTTAAATCTGTTTCTTTATTTCCACATTTAGTGATTTCAGATTGTCACCGCTTGATAACTTGTATATACCATTGTAATTTTAACACTGACCTAAGGATGGTATCTTAAAGCACCGTGCATGTTTCTGGTCAAAAAGTTGCCTGATATATTGTAACTATGATCAGTGTTATAATCTATTTTGTTGCTAAATTAGCTCTAAACTATACCTCTCAAGACTCGTCATTGTCTTTCCTTTGTAAAGAAACATTAGATGTTTGCTTAGCAATAGTGAGTTAAGACACACAAATACAAGGACAGGGTCACTAAATAGTGCCTTTTTGCAGCAGGAAATCATTTGAACTGCACAAATTTATTTTTATGACATCGTAGCTTGATACTTTCATGAAACTGGATCATTCATGACATATTCATATAATTGCTCACCAAGTTTCCGGTTTTACAGTACCCGTTTGTTCCAGCCAGTTATTACTTAATATAAAATCACTTAGGTAACGAGGTATAAAAGCTCTACATTTACATTGTTTGTAGTAGAATTTAAA
The DNA here is from genome assembly GCA_003118195.1 of Hemicentrotus pulcherrimus. NCBI lineage: Eukaryota > Metazoa > Echinodermata > Echinoidea > Camarodonta > Strongylocentrotidae > Hemicentrotus > Hemicentrotus pulcherrimus. The sequence goes on along the minus strand of BEXV01000577.1, from coordinate 54,522 downwards.
AAAATATTTCTTCATCTGATTCAAAATGTTTTGAGTTTTTCTACAGAATGATTAATATATCCTCATTGCTGAAGTCAAGTTTCAGTTCAACCCTAAATCCTCCCCCAAAACCAGAAGGTATGGTTACAGCATAAACAACTAATCCACATCTTACTCCCTGTGTTATGAGCAACATTATCTAGTCTGTCAACAGCATTAAACACATTCCCTACTGTGATACAAAGATTATCAAACAAGACAATTTGGAGGGCAACAAAAATAGCTTCTTTTGGGGTAGATCTGGCGAGGGGAATTAGGTGCTGTGATGACTAAATTCAACACTAAATCTTGTCATGCTCATGAAATGATCATGAAGTGTTGGATAGGCCAAGAACTTATTTGTCTGACGTCAGTTTTTGTTGCCACAAACTAGTGAGATAATGCTAAAGAATGTAGCGCAAATTTTTTAAATCTTGATTTGTATCAGAGATTTGAGGTTATGTCAACCCACAGCTAATGTTTTCAATTGAAAATGAGGAGGAAGGGATTTCAGAAGGATTTTCTAAAGCATTGGATGCGACATTAGTGTTAACTACAGTTTTTACAGTTAAGCGTCAGAGAGGTCCCAAATGTACATGAATACTGAAAATTCCTTAATTTTGCTATTCATGCATTAATTATCTGGTGTTTCTATACAATAAACTACCATTTGCTTGGATATGATATCTTCCCATTGTATTAGACTAATTAACGCATCTTAGGCCATAATATTTAACTTCAAAAAAATTGTTCTCATTGTTGGCATTTTAGTGAAAATGTCCTACATACTCTGTAAAAAAAATCGAGTCATCACGGACATCAGTCCTCTGCAGAGTAAAAAATGTATTGAAAACAGAGTGAACATTCACTCTTTTCTTCTTAGAGAGCACTCGAAAGTCAATCGATATTCACTCCTAAACAAGTGATCCCTGACGTCACTCCCAAGAAAGTGAAGATAGAGAGAAAATTCACTCTTTTTTTAGAGAGAGAGTACATCATTGGTCTTGGTAATTCCATTGATCCTACCATTGATAAAACCTATGTCCAATCATTGGTTCTACTTCTTAATAATCCTACATCAACATCCCACAGCGAAAAGAATCTCTGTAAAGGTGTCAAGGTCTAGTGGATACGTCGTCGGATAGTTGACCATAGGTTTCACAATTAAAGTCCTGCAGAGAACTAACATCCTTTCGCAAGACATTAATCTACATATGACACTCTCCACCCAGGTGTTAAATGGGTACCGGTAGAAAGGAATTCCTTGAATGCTGTGAGTACCAAAATCGGTAGCCTTGCAGAGCCGGGTAAATGTTGGAGCACCTTGAGCACCTTGCATGGTGCAAAAGGAAGCTTGCGTATGCTGGACATTTGATAAGAGAAGTAGGGCTACAGAAGATATTACTTGAAGGAATGATAGAACTTTGTTAGTTTGTTTGTTTGTTTTACCTGACTGCTAAGAAAGCATGTGAATGTCTGAAGTAAAACATGAAATAAATAGGCAACAAATCACTTGGTTTGATCGTCACTTTGACAACATCAAGCCGTGCATGGACTGAACTTTGTTATGAAGAGGTCAGAGCAAGCTCTCATGATCGAAGACGGTAGATGTGCATGGCCACCAACCCCGGCCTGTGACGGAACCAGAGGACAAGAGGACAATGACCTTCAAATTGGAATACGACCTACAGTAACACTTAGGAGAGTTAAAAGGTCATCACATCTATGCTAAAATGTAGGTGCTAAAAACCCTTCCAGCTCCCAACAGACAGTTCACCCTTTCAAAGAGGGAAATTGAATCAGAATGTGTGAACATGGATCTGGGTGAGGTCACTCATCATGTGCCAACATGGAAGCATCTAATTTGAAGAAGAACATCCAACATTCATGCCCACTTATACATGATACCCAAAAGTTATTTCATCAAAAACAAACACTCTAACTTATTCATAATATTTTGTAATGAAAGATTTTGGCTTATTTTCAATATTATCTGTTAGGAGACAGAACGGTGCTGGGCTTTTTAAGGTGATTTCTTTTTTTTGAAGGTGCAATCTTGCTCTGAAAAAATGAAATGAAATAACTTGAATTTTCAATCAATATTCAGTATTTTGTTTTTTACTTTCTTTCTTCATCATGTGTGCAAATGCTACATTGCACTTATTGTTTTATCTCATATTATTTCACTAATAATTATCTCTCAAGAAAGAAAGAGTGTCTCACATTGTAATCAATTTTGAAATTACTGGTATGCTAGATTAAATAAACACATTCATCACAGAAAGAACCCTTGTTAGCCCACCTTTAGATTTCTCCATACATATCTTTTCTCTCCTGCCAAAATCTCAATGAAGTCTGGAAAACTGGAAAACAGAATAGATTTTTAAAGCAAAAAAACACATGGGCAGAGGTATCTTGAGATAAACTAGCCAAAGTATTTTTCTCTATACCGGTAATTAGTCAAAATTGTTCCATTTTCCATTTTTTCATACCTTTGCCAAATTAAAAATCGATAAGCATTCTCCAGTTATACAGAGCCAAATAAACGCCCTATTCTTGCCAATATCATTTCTAATATTAGCACTCAACAGCCTTACATACATCCTGTTATTAATCCAATTGCACAATAGGTTTGGACACTATCAGTCCCTGGATCAGTATGAAATTAATTAATAACAGATGGACGCTTCATATTGTATGTGTAAAGAGTTCATAACTAAAAAAATAATTGTGATGATTCCAAGAAAAAATAAATGATCTGAATACATAATTGAAGCCATTGTTTAAAACGGCTTGATTATTCTATATGATTTTTTTCTTCTGCTTAACTATTTTTGAATCATGGCAATGCAGTTGTTCAGTACAAATTGAAGGCAACTCTAACCATTTGCTGGGGTATTATGAAAACAAAATCCATTGATATGCAGATTGTGCAGTCAATATATAGTACAGCATAACGATATTTATCATGACAAGTTTTACACCTTTAAGAATATTGTAAGAAATATCTTTCAGTAAGAACGTATAATCTAGATTCTTATATACCCATTAATTTAGTTTTTAGAAATGCAAAGACATTTGCTTTCACAAAGTGTCCTCTAAAAACGGCAAATATGTGTAGTTTAACACATTCCTCAGGAATTATTGAAAGAAAAGAAAGGCCTGTAATATAAGATGATAATTGATCATGAATGTAATCGAAAGATCATAACATTCTTGTTGAGTCTTTGAAATACTCCTAATTCACTTTATATCAAACATACATTCAGTACTGGTAATGTGAATTCAACATCAATTCTTTATGTGTCAAGCAAGTCTTAAGCAAGCCATGAAACCAGAGTGTTGGCTCAGTCAGTAGAGCGTCCGCTGGGTTCAAACCCCGGCAGCGTCATACCAAAAGACGTTAAAAGATGGGAGTTGTTGCTACCTTGTTTGGCATTCAACAATAAGGGCAACAGAGCAACGTCGATCTGGCGCTGCTCCATGGCTGCCGGGCTCACGATCAATTAGGCAAAAAGAATTTCTGTTTTGGTTTAATAAAATTTGGAGTGGACTATTAGGCTATTATTATTATTATTAATATTACACCGAAACTGTCCTGTAGATGTTGCTCTGATATATAGGTGATCCAACACTTTCGCCAGTGACATTTGCTCTGGCTACATTTGCGCCAGGCTAAAATTCATCAAAGATTAGAATAAGAATTTGGGTAGAAATGAATTATATCACATATTTTTAATATTCATATACTTCTGGGTCAGCCTCATATAAGGGCTTCTTTTTCTTTTTCAGTTGCTGCTCGCTCTAGCATACATATGTCAGTCTGCATTTAGTGTTTGATACTATTTTCTTGTATGTATCTTGTCTTTTTAAAATTCTCCTGTTCATATTTTTTTATGCAGCCAGTGAAATCAAATAAATGAATGAAAAGTTGGATTTGAGTTTAGGTTTAGGGTCAGGGTCACTGTGATTGTATAGTGTTGTGTCACGGTCAAAGTTAGGAAAATATCAAGCGTTGAAAATCGACCATGGAGCATTTGTCACCAGAGCAGTGTCGATCATACAAATGTCGTAAAGCTTGCATGCATACCAAAAAAAACTTGTCAAACATTTGAAAAACTTGTCAGATATATTCCAAAATAGGAGTCCATCTGAATCTTACACCTGAAATTTCCAAAATGAAGGCAAGGTCATGACTTCACTGATGATTCATTTGTGCATGATGACTGCAAAGTCTTTGCCACAATCTATACTCAATATCAGAAAGAAAAGTCTAAAACAATGAGAAACGGTGGTAGTTAAATTACTTACTCTCCTATTACGACTCGAGCTCATTACCCGGAACGGCATCTAGTACATTTCACTCCGTGTTCCAGTGACCAAACTAGAAAATATCCTCCCTTCCTCTCTCTCTCCTTACTCACTATATAACACCCACTTTAGCTATACTCCTTCCAATATCCTTGTGCACCCAACAACAACATGGATTATGCTTGCATTCTCGAAAGATCCCAAGGATTATAAGTCCTGAGAAACATTGGCACTCGGAGCATGTTCCCCCTCCTCCTTTTCCTGCAACTCTTTCCTTCTTCCTGGCTCTACGGCGTTCTATTTTTTGTTGGTTGCGAGGAGCCCCCTTTTTTCTATTCCCGGTAGTCGACGGGCGGATATTGCTAATCGACTATGGTTTGTGTCAATCATTCCATGCTGTTGGCTCGTGGAGGGTGCACAGCTAGTGTTGTGGTTTGTCCTACATTGCGCTGTTGTCATCCCAGAATTAAAGGAGGTGTTTCAATTTTGCAGGATTAAAATTATCAACTTCTATTTTAAATTTAGTTTTACATAGAAAAAATACATTGCAAGTTGTAACAACTTTCCTCATGAAATACAGGAATAGGAAACTGGCTTCTTGTGGGAATATGTTGAGTTTCTGATTAAATCACACTGAAATTTACCAGTTTTGTTATGAAACAGTGGATATCATGTGTAGCACTTATGATTCTAAAACAAATGACAAATGAAGTGTCAAAACAATTAGTTCAATGACAAATCTATGATTGTGTGAAACAAAAAAAAAACAAAAAATAAATAAATACAAATATAAAATTCACTTTGCTCAAGCTATTCCACCCAAAAAAGCACTCTTGGGATTAATGATCTAAAAAATGAATAAGCAGGAATGATTTGGTACTAAAATCATTTTTTATTTGCTATTTAGAATTAAAAGTATTAAATTTGGCACCCCAAATGGCATCAATGGTTGTCAGAAAAAAAAATTCATGCAATCTTTAATGAAAAGTTAAAGAACCTACAACTGTAAGATTTCATATTTCAACTGTCTGTGCATTTATTACTTTCACACACGCAAAAAAAAAAAATTATGATGCACTATCTTTAAACGGTGTAACCTCTAATTACCAGAATAACTGCATTAGCTCATAATGTATGCTGTGTCACATGAGAGTTATCAGCTAAATTGGCTCCAAGTGCAGATGATTCACTCATTCTCTTGTTTTACAATCAGTACAAGCTCTATCCTCCATACAGCTCCTTGCCTATTAGCTCTGGCACATTAATGATTATTAGAAAGGAGGGGGAGGGGGAGGGGGGGGGGGGGGAGGGAGAGAAACAGATAAGGAGGACAAGGGTAATTGAGAAAAATGATGCAAATATATAGAGAGATAGAAAAAGAGAGATAAGGGAAGTTATTTCGAAGAGCTCACAAGTATTATGGTTAAATCCCAGCTATTGAGAGGGCAGAAGATCTTTCACGATCAATACCATACACCTGCATTTAACCGCCTCATGGCTTGCTAGTCGTAAACTATTGCCATGTTTATCAGCTAGTGTATAGGAGCGCAGGGAAGGGGTGCGGGGAAGGGGGACCCCTTCTCCTAANGGGTAGTTAATTTTTGTCCAATTTGGTTCCCCTTTGATATTTAGCCCAATGCCAAGTAAACCTGTCATATTGGAAAAGGAATTCTAATTGAACAAATTTATTGTTAATTTATATATAACAAATCAGAATCATCAAAATTATTAAACACAGATTCTTTTTTTGAATTTAGAATTATTTTTTTTTCTTCCAATTTTTCTTTTAAATGTGGTAAATTGCTGATCTCTACAAAGTTACAAAAATTTACAAAAGGACAAACTCTATTTAGAGGTATTATTACTTAAGTGACTACATTAGCTTAACTGTGTCCTGTATATAATGTCTACTGTATTATCACACGTGTCTCTCATTAGCTCATAATGTGTGTTCTAACACATGATGACTACAGCTAAATTAATTTAAAGTGCAGATGATTTAATTATGTTGCTCCAATTTGGCTCCCGAGTCCATGCAGCAACTTGACTGATGTGCTCTAAGAGAATGTAACTCATCATTTAAAACGGACCTCCTAGTAAACATGCCAATGAACTTGCCTAACTGGTCAGGCAAAAATGATTTATAATCATTAATTTCATGCAGCAACAATATGTCCATAATAAACACTATTCTTTAACGTTTTTATTATGGTCTCAAAATCATACATTTTCTTTCAAATTTGATCCTGGCTAGATTAAATGTAAAAAAGAATTGACCCTTTAGTTATATATAAATGTATACATATTAATTCATGATTTGGGTAAGTAAATGGCGATTCTCTGCCAAGAGGCAGAATAGCAGATCCAAGTGTGAAAGTTTTTAAAGCAGTTTATAAACTGCACAACATCTTCAGATGAAAGTTTTTTTTCCATTTTGCCAAACGCTTGTAAGATTGAACTGATACATGAAATCTTTTGAGAAGTTTTAAGTTACCGAAGAATTTTCTAGAAGATGAACACAAGTGTACTACTTACAAAGTGTTACTCCAAGACAGACTCCCTTTCCACTCTATGGCAACGCATCTGTAATATAGAAGAGATCCATGCACCCCCCGCCCCCCTCCCTCTCTCTCTCTGCCCTCATATACCCTCCCTCTACACAGTTCAACAAAACATGTTGATGAGCACAAAAGCCTGACATTCTATAAAATCTTCATCAGAAAAATAACATTTACATGATTGCATATAATATTTCTATAGGTCTTTTGCCACAATCTATATAGGCAAATACACTGATTTCTTTTGAAAAGCCTCTGATGTGTTAAGAGGTATCATTGAGGTATTAATCTATTAATTGAGGAATTCCTTCATCACCATTCAGGAAATAATTAATCCCTTGCAGGAGGCGTCAATACCATGAGGGGGCTGAAATATTCAAGGAAAGTTATGAATTTATGAAGTTGTCATCAGTGAAACACAAATTTGCACACTGTCGCTAATCTTGCAAGGTCCTCTCCAATTTGCTCAGTAAAGAAAATTTCATAAACTTTTATTTTCTAAGTCATTGATGTCGGAATAGATTTGTTTTTATACAGAATTGCCAGTTCGTGTTTGGTTGATCATAACTTCAAAAATTCATAACTTTTTCATTTTGAATCTAATTTTGAATCTAATTTTGAATCTAATCGAACTCAAACTGATACTGGTCTGTTCCTCTCACTTTTCTGTTTCTATTAAAACCAACTTAAGACAAGGGTGGAGTTTCCCTTTGGGATCTAAATAATTGTATACAGTATACCATCATTCTCTTTCCCCAAGTGCTTCTTAAACCCAGATACCATTATGTACCCCAGACACACATTAACAAAACATGAATCTCTGAATCATGTCAACGGATACGTTTCATAAAATGTCTTGGTTGAAAATTGGCTTCTTGAAAGAAATAAATTTTTCTATTTTTTTTTCTTCTTCTTATGTAATTTTTGAAGAGGTGCTTAAAAATCAAAGAAAAAACCTTATGTTTGACATTTCAAGGTCCAAAATTCTGTGGGGAAAACTTGCCAGCCAAGATTTTTATCATGGATTTCTTAAAATGAAAGAAATCGGGTCGGTAAACAGAACAAGCTAAACAACCTGTGACTTAAGATGCCTACATTTATCTTAAAAATTGCTGAATTCCGAATTGAAACTTGAGTTTTGCATATATTTCTTTTTCGATTGTATTTACGTTAGTTGAAATTCATGTAAATTTCCATTTTTTAAAGTACCTGACATTCCAGCAGCTCCACTCTGTGATAGAGCTACTAAAATAATACAATCATCAATGAATACTAGTTGTCTTTGATAATTATCACAAAGGACAAAATCCATATCTTAGTATTGCCATGAGTGGGGACTGTGAATGAATCTCCCTCAAAACTCTGCAAAAACATATATTTTTTGAAAGCCATTATTCAAAACATAAACTACACTAATATTTTTAAATCTGAAATACATCTAGTAAAGGTTGGCATAACTTGGTTGTTTTATGCCCATTAAATAAGTTGAGTATACACAAACATGAATGTCCTCTGGAATATCTGCTCCAGAAATCACAAAATTTAATACATTAGTATATATTATCTGCAATCAAAATATTTTGGAAAGCCAAATCGTATCAGAAATCTGGGGGAGGGGGTGGTATAATCCAATATAGTCTTGAGCTGATTAATAACTGACTGCTTCAATGCCAGAAAAATAACCTCATAACAACATCATTTCAATTTTTGGAAATAAAATATGGCTAAATCACAGAAGGCTCCTCAATAACTGACAAACAATCAAGTTACAATAGAACATGAACACCACTATCATTTACCAGATATCTACTGTGTAAATATCTGAAATAAATTCTTGAAGCTAATTCATGATGCATTATGCTCATCGAATATGCATATTTTTGATTCAGTTTAGAAGGATTTGTAGATGTTAAGCAGTGCATCTTTTTAGGTTATCAACAATTTTAAGATGGAGTTTTGAGATATGATTATACAGAACCTACAATAATCCTTACAAATTGTATTTCATTTTAAAACAGATTTTAACCTGTTGACTGCTGAGTCGTCTCATTCCCATAGGCTTTTAAACAGGTGACACCCTCTTACCGTAGTCAGTGGGTTAACTTTCTTTGTAGTCTAAAGTCTACATAAAAAAACTAAAAATTACATGAACAGACTCAATAGCAATCAGAAAGACCTAAGGGTTGTTGTAACACTCAGACACCTTCAGACTCAACATGTTTGTTTTGCAAGGATACACATAGGAACTAAGTTTTTCACACATTGCCAACGCTTTCTCCCATGTTACATCAACAAGTTTATCTTGTTTACCAGACACATCCAAAGGTGTCAGGGTATGAAGTTGATCGATAGCTGCGTATAATCTGGCTCTAAATGGCTTCACGTTGACATGTCTGTCGCTTGCAAAATGCTGACATAACGCTACATCTATCAATTCACTTTCACACTCTAAAGGTATCTCAGGATTGGAGAAAGATCTAAAAAGTTTGAGAACAAAAAGTTGAAGAAGTTAAAACAGGAGAAAATTGCTGATTTTGTCAAGTTTAGTGTTTATCTATGATGCCATTGCAGTTAACACAAGTACTAAAAATATTTGTCAATTAAGCAAAATAAATTGTATAGTTTCAATAAATGCATTCTGATAAGTGATAACATGCATATTGTAAACTAAATTACAATCTTGAAAATAATTTTTTGAGGGGCAATTTCTTGAAGGCAAAAGGCCACTTTAATATAGTATTTCACAGAATCAACGCCCTCCCAACTTCTTTGGTCAATAATGTCATCTCATTCAATCAAGGATCAATATCTTTTTTTTTAATTCCATAAGTTTACAAAATATCTGAGCTCTGCTATCTGCCAATACAGTGGTACATGAATTTGTCTGCTAAGAGCCAGAATTTATCCTGGGCATTTTATTTTATGCAAAATCATATAAGTTATAACCCCACTGCCTATTAGTGTATGTTTTGTTTAAATAATATAAATGTATACGTGTATGTGTATACGTACGTGGGTCTGTAATCTATGTTGTCTGAGTGGCTAATCTCATAAGCAGAAGTATGGCTTTGGGAGATTCTCATATTTCTCAGGGCAGTTATGTAAAGATATTGAATTGCAAATAACAAAAGCTGGATATTACTCAACCTCAATAAAAATACTCACTAAAGGTAGAACAAATAATTGTATGGCTTGTAAAGGACATCCTTAGGGTTTTAATATTTAAATGAGTATAAAAAGAAAGAAAAGTTAATGTTTAAGTATCTCATATGTGTATGATAAGTAAATCTCTGCTTTATATCCTTTCCTGAAAGTTCTATAGTAGAACCATAAACATCAACAGAGGTCTAAGAGCAACTGGACCTCTAAAAATGTCTGAGTGGAAAATTATATTATCCACCATATTTGAATTGTATTATTTTAATCCCAAAACTGTATGTGTGTGTCTACAATTCACTCATTTCCTTCATAAAGATATTTTAGTCATAATTTAGCATGAACTATTTTATCCATACTTTGTCATGAAATGAAGTTCTTTGAGGTATGTTTCTGTTCATGTTTATCAATATCATAAATCAAAATAATTAGTGTTTACAGGAATATAAGAGACCCCTTTCCCCCTTTAAAAAGAAAAAGTGTATTTGGGGAGGGGGTTTCTTTGGTTGAAATATGCTTCATAAATAGCCAAATGTAGTCTGATATGGGCCAGAAAAGCATTTACTCTTTGTTTTCAGGATATGACTCCATCTGGCCCTCAGAATATATACAACCCAAGAGAAAAAAACTTGATTGTACTCAATTGATGAATCACTAGTACACAAACACAACCAGAATCAAATCATGGTCTCTTCCTGCAGTTATCTAGTAAAGGACTGTTCAGACCATAAGAAATTTACACAAAAGTCTTATAGAAACGTTGTTTTATGAAGAATGATCGTATAGCAAAGGGAGTGACACACTACAAAAACAACATCGTATCAAAGAAGCGTTGTATAAAGAAAATATATTTGAAAGACGTNATTAGTGTATGTTTTGTTTAAATAATATAAATGTATACGTGTATGTGTATACGTACGTGGGTCTGTAATCTATGTTGTCTGAGTGGCTAATCTCATAAGCAGAAGTATGGCTTTGGGAGATTCTCATATTTCTCAGGGCAGTTATGCAAATATATTGAATTGCAAATAACAAAAACTGGATATTACTCAACCTCAAATAAAAATACTCACTAAAGGTAGAACAAATAATTGTATGGCTTGTAAAGGACATCCTTAGGGTTTTAATATTTAAATGAGTATAAAAAGAAAGAAAAGTTAATGTTTAAGTATCTCATATGTGTATGATAAGTAAATCTCTGCTTTATATCCTTTCCTGAAAGTTCTATAGTAGAACCATAAACATCAACAGAGGTCTAAGAGCAACTGGACCTCTAAAAATGTCTGAGTGGAAAATTATATTATCCACCATATTTGAATTGTATTATTTTAATCCCAAAACTGTATGTGTGTGTCTATAATTCACTCATTTCCTTCATAAAGATATTTTAGTCATAATTTAGCATGAACTATTTTATCCATACTTTGTCATGAAATGAAGTTCTTTGAGGTATGTTTCTGTTCATGTTTATCAATATCATAAATCAAAATAATTAGTGTTTACAGGAATATAAGAGACCCCTTTCCCCCTTTAAAAAGAAAAAGTGTATTTGGGGAGGGGGTTTCTTTGGTTGAAATATGCTTCATAAATAGCCAAATGTAGTCTGATATGGGTCAGAAAAGCATTTACTCTTTGTTTTCAGGATATGACTCCATCTGGCCCTCAGAATATATACAACCCAGGAGAAAAAAAACTTGATTGTACTCAATTGATGAATCACACTAGTACACAAACACAACCAGAATCAAATCATGGTCTCTTCCTGCAGTTATCCAGTAAAGGACTGTTTAGACTATAAGAAATTTACACAAAGCTCTTATAGAAACGTTGTTTTATGAAGAATGATCGTATAGCAAAGGGAGTGACACACTACAAAAACAACATCGTATCAAAGAAGCGTTGTATAAAGAAAATATATTTGAAAGACGTCAATCGACTTGACAGCTGACCAATCATCAGTGCGCGCTCATGACAAGCCACACCCTGTTGTACAATATTCGTTCAGACTAGACTAGCAAGGTACCCATATTCTTAATTGAGTTTTCGTTTAAAATGACGTTCAAAATGACGTTTCATTAAGCAACATTTCTTTATATGAGACGTTCAGACTCTGAAAATTTAAATTTATTTATAGTGTAGCTATATGATTGCCATGAAGCTATAAAATGAATTCTTGCAGTCTGAATACATTGCGAGTTGAACAGTCATCACTCAAAAATATCAACAAGATTATTCAAAATGCAAACTATTTTCATCATGTAAGAGACTCAAGATCCCCCCTCAAAGTGGGGGCCCTGCTTTGTCTTCGGGAACAGCTTAAACAATAATCTCCTTTTCAAGAGAGCAATAACAGGGGCTCGAGAGGTGCAAACAGTTATCGTTAAGATGAAACTCTATAATGAAATTTGCTTTTGCTATAAATATACAAATGCTCACTATTTTTGTACCAATGGTGAAATACAAGTGTGTATATGAATAGAAAAGGAGCCATGAATAAGGAGGGGGAAGTAAGAAATTCTTCTATAAACAATTTTGAAGTATCTTCAACCTTTGTATGAATTTAAAATGCAAGCCCATATGACTTCTGCAATCTTGTTATTCAAGAGAGAAAACCATTCAAAACAATTTCATATATACCATAGTGAAATGGGNAGATCAAAGTTTATACACTAAAATAATTTTGGGAATTCTTAAACGTTAATGTTAAGATATGTAGCAATGATAAACCCTATATAGGGTGGCAGTGAAACCTTTGATATAATCCACATTTTTCTCCTCTCTCTCTTTAGTAAGGACTTACGGAGCACTGTGGATAATGTGTTGCCCCATTGGCTACTGAATTCTCTTGTTCCCAGAGGCTTAATTACTGGGACCATCTTGTTCCCAGAGGCAATTCATTAACAGATATGTGCAACTTTCATCTACATGACCCAAATTCCTTGTGACATTCAATGAACACACCTCCGCCCAATGTTCAGTATATCCAATGGCTCTATTAAGGAACAATAAGGCAATGAACAACCATGCAACCTTCATCCAAGATTTCCTGTGCTTTGACACAGTAACAGATTCATTAACACCGCCCAGTCCTGCCCCATCAAGGCCATAGGTATTTTCCGCTTTTTTTTTGGGGGGGGGAGTGGCTGGGGGGGCTTTTATCACTGTTGATGATAAAACAATGTCTTCCAATGGCAGTAATGCACTAGGATTGCTTATCGAAGACTATATGTACCTGCAAAGCTTCATGGCCTTGCCATCAAACCAAAGACAATTCTTATTTCTTTTTTTTTTTACTCTCTGGGTTATATGGTTAGTCCCCAGGTTAGTCAGAAGAAAAAGGGAAAAGGAAAACTGTGACAGGAGTATTGGACTCCATCCCATTTCATTCTCAGGAAGGTAACTATCTCGTATCATTGCCTATGGTGAAGGCCATGAGGTGAGTTCTACCGTATGCTCTGACAACAGTTACTCCATCATCAAGATCCTTCAGCAACCCGATTCCTGACTTTGACCAAGGTCCAACTACTATACCTAACCTTAAACATAACCCAAAACCAAATTATTACCTTGACCTTATTCAAAATAGAACCCAGCAATTGTTACCATAGCAAATGTCAATTTTCTCTTTCAAAAGTTAGTTATGACTTGGCAAAAAAGCTACCTGAATTTAATTTTTCATGGGAAATTGGGTCACTTGGAGGTACAGAAGATCACATAAAACATACTAAAGAAAAAGATCTTGATCAACATTAAAATGATTTTTTAAAGATATTACATGTTGATAATGATGAAATATAGTTACACAAAATAAAAAGAAAAGAAAGGAAAGAGCCTGAAGAAAGAAGGAATTGTTTCGTAGGGTGGGGGGGGGGGGGGGG
>BEXV01000577.1:26033-40537 GCA_003118195.1 Hemicentrotus pulcherrimus | reverse complement strand
GGAGTTGGATAGAGAGCAAACCAGGTCAAGGGAAGATGTATATACTGAGAAACTGAAAAGAAAAAAAAAATGGTGTAAACAGAATAAGACTCACATCTCCATGCTTAAATTAAAACAGGAAACCTAATTACAACAAAAAAAGTAAATGTGATATTTACAAGGACAGCTATTTCCCTGCAATGTCAACACTGCACGCTATTCAAAAAGAAGTAGAGAAGACATTAACGTTTACAAAATAACAAACAAACACAAGCGCACCGGGGCACAGATAGCCGCATCACAATAATAGCATGGAAAACGACGAGTGACAGTCACACACTTGGGAGTAAAACAAGAAGGGGAAAAAACTTACCGATCCTGCTACTGAAAAACAAGAACCCTTCGTGCCGACCTGCGAGTAAACTTAAGCGATCAAGCCCCCGGTGAAAAAATACAGTGAGTCAACTGCTGCACATGGTTTCAGTTTTTTGATATTTTGACAGCTACCTAGCACGCAAACTCCTCAACTTCAACTCGCTCCGATCGAGGCAGGCGATTGAGAAAGAGAGGGAAGAGTTGCCCCCCTCCCCCCTCCCCCACCTCACTTGGCCAGTCGTTGCTTCTGTATCTGAAGTGGCATGGGTGCAGGCTTTGCGTGGTTAATCTGACTCATACTCCATTCCGCAAGGCAGCTGTAAATGCCAGAGCATTTTGTGCATTTTTTTCATTTTTTTTATTCAGTGAGAGAGAAAGAGATTGCTACCGGTATATATGTTTTTTTTTCATGGCATATAATTGCTTTATAAATGGTCATACACTTTTCATTCTATCTCTTTATTTATACGCTGTTTATGTATGTATCTGCTTCCTAAGCAAAATGGTAGCAAAGCAGCATTCAGCCAAATAGGAGGAGGTGCGATGGCTCAGTGGTAAAGCAGTGATCTCGTAATCGGGAGGTGCCGAGTTCAAAATCGAGTCAATGTGCTTTTGTCCTTTGGTATTAAAGGCATTAATCCTCATTACCAAGTCCCTCAGGGAGGATCCTGGTTGCCTACTTACATGTATATTCATGCTTCTTCAGCAGTCAGGTAAAACAATCATCATCATCATCACTTAAATACTTCACAAACATCGTTAAAATCACAATAAACAAGATCAGAACTCGGAAGTGATAAAGCTTAATTTTAAAAATTTTCCTCGATTATTTATGAATCATCATTAAGGCTTGAACCCATGACACTCTTATCTCCAGTAAAAGGCTTTAACCACTTGACTACAACATCTCAGAACTATGCCATTGGCAATCATTATTTCCGCTGGCATTGTCTAAAATATTGTTGATATTCTATTCTTCATTGTCCATAACTGACTTAAGAAAAATCTCACACTTAAGGCAGCTTATTTTTGCAATTAATACCCTACCCTATAAAAGTGAGCCTTCAATTAATTCACTTGGTCTCGACATGCGGAAACTACAAATTATCACTCGGCCATACTCTAATTAATCAGATTAAAAAGCAGCAATACCAAGTGCATATTTCTTCAGATGCTGCACGATTTTCAACTGATGAACACTTCGTCTGTCCGGAATATAATTAATGCTCTGCTTCTCTGTATTTAGTATTTACCAAACATAAAATTATACAAGGACGAAGCTAAGAACACTGAATAAAGATGGAACAATAAATTATCACAAGTGCATTGCCAGGTTCAGTAGTTGATGATTAAAAAGAAAGCTCTCTTAGGTAGTCAGAAGTCTCAAATTCCAAAGGAAACTGTCATTTAATAGTCTGTCTACCCCAAAACAAATCTGCATTAAGTATATTCTAAAATGTGCAGATGTATCTATAACTTTCTAGAATTTTAATCAGTAAGTTAGAAATATTTGGAATCCATCAAGGTTTGACAGGGCCATTAAATGCACAATTTATAACTTTAATCCAATGCTAAAGGGCCCCCCCCCCACTCAGTGTTATTTAGGGTACGTGTATGCATGTTCCCTTCTTTTCAAAACACCCCACTAAGTCTGGTGTGTAAAGTCAATACGGGCCGTTTTTTTGTGTGTTAAAAGCCTCACTTTGCTGCGTGAAAAGTACCCCTTTGCCGGACATTTTTGGAACACGCATGCGGTCCCCTCGTTCCTGGAGTGGGGGGAGGGGGAGGGGGGNAATGATTAGTGCCATCAAATATAATTTTGGAGACATGCTGAATAAATAATTTATACATCATTGAGATCAATTTACTTTGCTATATCTCTGAACCTTAATACAAATTCTAGAGCTAAATCTAAGAATTAAGCATTTCTGTTCATTAATCATTTAAAGGTAATACAAAGTTTGGGAAATTTTGAAAATTGGGTGGATAGTGATTCTTTACAATTTTGATATATTTGGATGCCTCTGTGGATGTATTATGAACACTACAAAATTAGCCTCTAAAACACTCCTGCTTTCTAGAAAAACTGAATATAAAAATTTACCAGTGCTCCCGGTAAATTTTGATAAATTTCAATTAGTGCCTACGGCCGTATAATGGTAGCTGCGACCATGGAGTTACTAACATGCTGCGACCCTGAAAATTGCAGAATATGTAGTTGTGATATATAATTTCCAAAGTAATCGGTTGATTTTAGTCAAGAAACATTGTTTTATAGCTTCATTAATATCTTGACCTTGAGCTATACAACATAAAGAGTTTATTATTTACAATTTCATAACTTTAGACTCGATTTCAACCACGAAAACGATCAATGGTTATTGTAGGATCACATATGCTTCCAATATATTCATTTGAACCAAATTCATGACCCCATACCAAAACTTTGTATTACCTTTAAGTTTAACCTTGATGCTAGCTATAAGGGAAGCAAGGACACTGTATGTGCTTCAGTGAACTGCATCATGTACATCTTTAGAGTTCAATTTGATTGATTTGGTAATACCAGCCAAAGGACAGTTATAAATGTGATGGAAGTTGGATTAATATAGTGCCATTTACAGAGGACTCAAAGAACTGAATACTGCTATCATCCCAGCTCTAGCTGAGCTTCTAGATAACTGATAAGGCGCTGTCTGAAACGGTCAAGGAATTTCTTCCTCCCGGTCCCAGGAACCCATTGTCTTCACCCGGGTCAGGAGTGGCAAATGTAGATCAACATCTTGCCAAAGAATACAAGTGCTAAAGCAGGGATTTAAAACCCTGTGTGCACAGTCAAGATCATCAGTGTAACCAGTGAACTATGCTTAAAAAATATGATACTTCATTTATAGCTATTAAATTTAGCTTCAGAACTAATAAAACAATTGTTTAGCTGATACTTACCTGGTACAGGTAATATTATATAACAGCAGCAATTTGTTTCTCACCTACAAACAATTCCACACAAAAAAGAAGAAGTTCGGTTAATTCTTTCACTCTCTTCCTCTGTACATCCACAGAATCACAGAATCGCAACATTCAAATCTATTTTTACCTTGAACTTGAAAAAGCGCTTCTCCATTATCCTACGACGACTGCGTTCGGGAAATCAGCGATAATCCAGCTCTTTTGGTACATATTACTGAAAATATTCCTGCTTTTTTTTTTCCCTGACTGCATGAACTTGGGTTTGGCTTAGGTGAACTCGGCAGCGAAACCAAGGTGATAGAGCCCCATAAGCAAGGGTATTGCCAAGAGGCATGAGAGCAAAGAGACAAGCAGACATGGCCGGAAACGAATCCAGGGGCGCAGAGAATAGAAGGGGATGCTAAGAAAAATATGCTCAAAATATTATACATGTGCAAGAAGCATGCTTTCCTATCTCCATTGTACAATGTAGGTAGTGGAGATGGTGTTGAATAGCATTTCGTTCACTGGACTCTCAATCCAAGGGTCAAGCTGGACACTGACCTCCTTTGACAAGACGGTATAATCCACATTTTCCACTCTCCACCCAGGTATAAATAGGAACTGGTTAGGCAACTGATTGGCAATCGCAGGGCCCACAGGAAGAGCAGTATTAATTGATTCTGATGCGGCCTATTATTATTCTTTATTTTTAGTGCATTGATTTGTGATGGTTTTCTAAATTGTCTTTAGATTTAAATTAATTATACATGCTTTGAAATTACACAAAACAAAGAAAATTTGTTTTCAATTTTGTAACTGCTTATTAATCATCATTAATTAATATTAATAAAAGTATAGCAACAACTCAGACCTTCTAAGCATAATATACAAAAAAAGAATATACTGACCCCCAAGAAATGTGAACAAATTATCTCTAATTAAAATATTCTCTAACTTATATTATCAATTGTCCACAATGATTATCAAACAAGTAATACTGGTATATCTACTACAAGGATTTTTAAAATAAATTCTTTAAGAATGAAGAGGGGGTTGCACAACTTGATGCTTATAAACTGTGTGTGTAGTCAATAGCAGTGATTAAACTATTCACACTTCAGCCCACACATTAGCTCATATAGTAAGTTTATGCACAAGCAGGGCTATGAGCTTCAGTGTACAAGTACACCAAAAAGAAAGATACCCTACATTTTTAGTCTTTATGCTATCTACACGAGGGCTCTCACTTCACTTTTTTTTCTTGGTTGCCAGCCGGGCACCCTATACAGTTTTTTAGGTAGCCAAATCGCACAGTGAATAAGTTTAGAGAGGGTTGTGTAATGCGTAAATCTGCCGCTGGTCTGTTCTTTTTGAGTGGTTTTTTTTTTGCCAGCCAGGCAGCCAAGACGGGACTATTAGGTTGCCCGTTGGCATTTCAGATGGTCAATGGCACCTGGGCAAACGCTAATTTCGAGCCCTGTACACATACTGGATATTTTTATACTCTAGCTGCCAGGCTACTCATTTTGGTGCACAAAGCCTTTAATGAACTCCTTCCAATCGGTACCCATTTTCCACCTGGGTGGAGAGTTTAATGTCTTGTCAAAGGACCATAGTCCTATGCCAGGAGAGCTCAAACCCCACAACATTCGCTCCAAGAAAAACATGATGTTGCAAATATATGAACCTCATCCACATAAACTGTGTAGAACCTTTAAGCCACAGGAGAGGTCTAAATGTATCAGGAAACTGAACATGGATGATTCATCCTCTCCATCATGCTTTTTCCGTTACGTTGGTCATGACTTTGGTACATTTGTGGTTATGTCTAGGTTTGGGTGATCCGCAAGGACTTGCCAAACCTAAAGTTTTCCTGCCACATGATAAATACAGAGTCATGTTCTTCTTTCTCACAAATCTCAAATCTAATCATACCATTTTAATGTTCATTCTATCCCCTTCCCTTCCCTCCTCCCATCCTGTCATTATTAATAGCAGTAAAATTAAAACACATTTCTAACTTCTTTTAGTATACCCTTAAATTTAACTAATAGTAATAAAATTCTTATCATTTGTTGTTCCACATTCAGAATGAATTCCCAGTTCTGCTATACTAGATATCATTGGTTGAACCTATAAAACCACCTCCTAACAAGTATTACCCTTCATGTTATNGAAAGATGTATATGGGACTACCCTGTATCTCTCACAGACCATGAAAGAAACAAATTTACCAAATATATGAATTAGTAGGCGGTTTCCCAGCAAATTTGTTATCATCATGTATTAGTCAAAAAATATTCTTTCACATGATTTGTAATGAGAGCTTCCATTTCATTTTTTGAAATTGGGGCATTTCCAATACTGGTCTTTACCTTTAACTTATAGTAATACAATTCTTATCATTTGTTGTTCTACATTCAGAATGAATTCCCAGTTCTGCTATACTAGATATCATTGGTTGAACCTATAAAACCACCTCCTAACAAGTATTACCCTTCATGTTATTAAACAATGTTTTAATCATTCACACTCAATTGATAAGCTTCTAGATTTTGTTACTTTCTTCCAAAAAATTGGATTTTATACTTCTCTAAATTGTAACTACAGTTCAGTTTGTAATTTGCTTGGTGACTGGTTTGTAAGTTTTTTTTAAAATGAAATAAACAATAAGACATTGGGAATCAAAATAAACAACTTCATTATTTGATGTTCTAGAATGGTGTGAATCGATATGGCATTTTTGTATGCATTGATTTGTCAGCTCTGTTCTGAAGCGGGCGATAAGAGAGATCTGTGGCTCTGTGTAATTTTGTGAAAGACTTTTTACAGCTCCCTCTTGTGTTAAGATAGAGAATAGCACTCAGGGTAGATTTACAGGATACCCTACGACCATGACTAAACTTCCTTTTCATTCAATTGGTGTAACTTGGGACCAAGATAGAAGAATAGTGATAATACAACATCATTAATAAAATAAAATTAACAAAGTAAAAAGAAATGTGAAATAAATTAGAATAAAAATACAATTTCAGCACTGCTGAGAGCCATAAGACCATGACTCTTTTTTGTTTTTAATGCCCTTCTAGCTTTCAACTAATGATATCTTAGACTATTTCTAATCAGCTGAAAATGCAATATTTGTAACGACTTTGTGTTAAATAAAGAATCTTTTTAAAATATGCTTTTAGTTTCAGATATTAATCTTTACCAAGTACTCCTATAGTATGACCCAGAAGATTGATAATTTAGTTGTGTAATGATCAGTAGGCTGTATGTGTCGCTTGCAAGTAGTTCATTTAACCATTTGGATCTCAAACACCTCCAAATCAATCCCTACACAGCTTGAACCTTCTATAGCTCCCTCTTGTGATTCAAAGAGGTAAGAGTTTGGGCAATCTGTTGTGCGGAACACACTGTCACTCGTGAATCACACTTGTCTCTGCATGTGAGTAGTGGATAGGAGAAAATGCACAGGATGATCAATTGTTCTATGCAACATACATGTATAAAGTTAGAAAAGATAAAAGTTAGAGCTTTACACAGGATTTCTCCTGTGCCTGAACATTTTAGAAAGAGAGAGAAGGAGATGACTTAAAACTTTCACATGAAAATTGATCCTGATTGTGAAATTTGGTCTTGCACAATAAGTTACCATCACAATCTTAGAGCGTCTGGACAATTTTAATAGTCATATTGCTTTATTCTTGGAACTGAACTTGTGATTATAAGTTCTTGTAGGCATTAAATTTGATTAGCTGAATACTCAACAAGAAAAAGCACCTTGAAGACAAACTTGACAGGAAAAAAAATTGAATCTGAAAATATGAGAAGAATAAATCATCAAGACATTGCTGACAAACTTTGGAACCCCACCCACTTCTCCTTGGTCTTGCATTAACAGACATGAACATGTCCCAAGACAATGCGTCAAACCCTCCCTCACAAGACAGAATTAATTGTTATCATTCTCTCTCTCTCTCTCTCTCTCCTCTTGGGATTAAGTTTGGAAACAGACGATGAATCACAATTTCCAATAAGCAGAAAAATACACGCAGCTGTTGCATAACAGCCTCAGAAAGACGTCATAGAACAGACTTTTAGCGGGTTCCTTGGGGTGGCTTTGTTTTTCGTAAATACAGCATACTACAGCAGCCCAAAGACTCTGCGCCCTATCACAGATGTTTGAAGATAAAGTCAGGGTAACGATTCCTAAACCACTCTAGAAATTATTCTAAGGGACAATCTATCATGAACGTGTGCTTAAAATAAAATGATTTCATACTTTCAATGGTTCAATGGAAGTATCTATCCTTGGTCAATTTGTTTATCTCTGACATCTGTTAAGATAATGTTGTAGGAGATGTATCAATAATTGTAAAGCAGTGTCTCCATTCTTGAAGCATTTTCAATTTGCTTGTTGTGACAGGTAACTACAGAAACCACTTTTAATTCAATGTAGCTGATTCATATTAAAGGTTTGTTTGTTATAATACAAACAACATTCACTTGGATAAAATTCAAAAGCTTATAGAGTGAGAGAATGAATTCTCCTTTTGGAAAGAAAGAAAACTAGCCCCTCCTCCACTTGCAGCAGTTCTGTGCTAATTTCCTTGGGATAAATGCAAATTTGTTAAAGGCATACTTAAAGATAAACTTTAGTACCGGTACTGGTAATGCGATTGCATTGTGAAAGAAAAGGTGTGGATAGGATCAGAAACAGCTGATCATGTAGCATGTAAGTATTGGTGCGCACTGCAAGGTTATGGAGTCATCAAAACCATTATAAATTTGACCGAGTCTTGGTAAAGTAACAAGCACTGTACACAGAAAGCTATATGTAGGACAACACACATGGTGTCGGGGGCTGGTACTACCTTGATTTCCTTGTCTTTCTGTGCTCATTACTCAGCCAGTATACATTTTCTTCCAAAATTGTTTGGCACATGTCACTTATTTGTAATCTTGAACATTCAGTGAAAATTTTGTTTGATTCTGTGAAAATTAATGTTCTGTTTTTTTACCAGAACTGGAGTTTATCTTTAACAGATGAACTTTCTGTACTGTTTATTGTGCAGTGCCATCTCATGGTCAATTTCCCAACAATGTATAACTCAATACCTAATTTCCACTTCGCAGATAGAGGACTTGATGCGAGAACCAACAACGCAGCCAGGGTAGCAGCAAATTAGGGGATCATACTGCTACAGCTGACTTGAGATGGCGCTACAGGGGATTCTGCAGTAGTGCTTCTAGTACAGTGTGGCTTTAATACAATGCAATTTTTTTTAAATACTGGTACATGTTAAGTGTTCATTCACCTCTTTCACTGGCCAAGAGGTGATAATCACTCCTACTCTCCAAAGCATGTTGGCTTGATAAAACTCAAGGCGTAGAGATTAAAAATTTAATTTGAGGTGTGGGGGTAATTGATCTTTTGGCTCAAACATACCTACATGTATATCTATTGTGCTATTGTTTACAGGGTACAGATACTTGTCTCATACAAATGATAAAAGTAATGTAACCTTGAACTACTTTGCTTCATTTCCTTCAGAGAGTTGTTTTGAATCTTTCTGATCTTACAACTATTGTCTTTCATACACAAATCACAGTCTATCACATCTTGGAAGTATTTAACATACAGTGTATGTCAATATGGCCCCACTCTGCAGGTCTTAAATTGAACACAGTCATGTGACTGTGATGTAAGTGATGATTAATTCATACCTATTTTATTCAAGATACATGTTTTCCTCATACATGTACATGAGCATGTACTTAACAAGTTCTTAAGACACTTTCCCCCTAAATCGTTTCTCTGAAACAAGTTGTTACTCTTCATTTTGTGGTCACATTTGGTCAAAAATCTAAAGTCTGGCATGAGCCTACAAAAAAAGTAAATGTCAAATTATTTCTTTGCATGATGGTAATGCTATTCTTACAAGATATGATGTCTGTGGCTGTTTTGAAAGTCAAGTCAAGGTTGAGCCTCTGAAAGTCTAGTGGAGTCGAAGTTACACAGACAGAGGAGAGAGTCTTTACAGTCACTACAGATCTCTAACACATCATAAAATGCATTTTACAATTATGAAACCATGCCAGGAAGATCTTTCTTGCGTGCAACCAACTTGAAAGAAATACAAGACTGACCCTTTGAAAATATATCTGACCAGTCATGGCTGCTGGACAGACACTGGAAATAGACATCGACGCTGACAGAAGCGAGAGAGACGTTGCATCCAGCCCTCAAAGACACACCTGTGACAGGAGGTCATGGCCGACATTGAAATCCTGTGAAACGCAATCTGTTGATCCTTGCTTATTGGTGAGTCATGGTAAAGCCTTGAGACGCTAAACAACAACAGGTCTGTTTTAGAAGTCCTTACGTAGTATCACCTGAGTAATATCTGTTTTCCTTCTGCAGACCATAATCCAGCCGCCTCAACGGTAATGATAAAATCTAGAACTGTCATCTTTAAGTGTGAACTCTTGATGGTTCAACAGTTAAGAGTATTTGTTATACGGTAAGGGTGTTAGTGGGTTCTAATCAAACACAGGTCTAATATTCAAGATTTCATCCAGGAGGAGACACCAAAATGCCTCTAAATTGGCCCCATGTCACACCCTAGTATATTGGCAATCATCTGAAAAGTGGCATTAATGTAAAGCGGTGAGTAAAAAGTACAAATAAATCATACAAACAACACAATTAGGGAATGGGTAGAGAATGGAGAATGATGACAGGGGAGAATGTGCATATCCACATATGGAAACTAAATAGAAAGAACGAAACAGAACAGGGAGACTGAGAGACAGGAAGAGGGAGGGAGGTACATAGAGAAAAGGAGAGAGACAGAAAGAGACAGAGAGAGAGCGAGACAGAGATGGATAAAAAGATAGAGATAGAAGGAAAGAGGGAGAAAGACGGAGTGGGGACAGACAGGCA
Source organism: Hemicentrotus pulcherrimus (assembly GCA_003118195.1). Classification (NCBI taxonomy): domain Eukaryota; kingdom Metazoa; phylum Echinodermata; class Echinoidea; order Camarodonta; family Strongylocentrotidae; genus Hemicentrotus; species Hemicentrotus pulcherrimus. The sequence continues at coordinate 30,282 of BEXV01000577.1, read as the reverse complement.
GATATAACTTCAAGTAAAGAAAAATAATGAGCACAATTGCAAGACTTCTACGAAATCAACTCTAGATCAATAAGTACCATGCTACTCAGATTGGCCTTAGGTTGATTCGTTGAAAGTCTTTCTGATAATATTTAGAGAAAATTGCATGCAAGTTTTACCCAATCCTCCTCCTCCATCCCCGAGCTATCCAGTTGCTCCCTCGATGAATAATAGACAGCTTTTCTCTTCTCTTTCTTGATGAAGGACTTGAAGGAGAACGGGTTCTTGCCATCTTTCCCAACCTCCTCCGTTGGAGATTCTGTCATAATTGGAACACATGAGAGAAGTCTGTTATCTCTTAGAACTTTTTCTTTGAAAGCAAAGAGACTTTCTTAATATGTTGGTGATATTTGCTATACTAGCAAAGTATAACACATAGAAATATTTTCCCCATTGGAAAAGCAACTTGGTTACGCAAAGTTAACTTGACATTTTATTCAAGATATCTCTTTTATATATGTCGATGGAATTAAATATTCTGAAGCAATAGCCCTGCATACTCAATGATAGGACATGGCTTATGCTTTTTTCTACCGGTATTTGTTATATTTTTGTTCAACTGTAAATGCTGTATGGCTTCCTTTGTTGATAATGATAATTATTAATAAAGTGACATTACACTACATAATATAAGAGAACTGGGAATGTTCCACATGCTTGATTTTGTACTGCAATAAAACACCAATAATCAACTTGTAATTCACATAGACTAATTAAAAAATAATATATAGTGTTCTATGGTTGCATGCATTCTACAGTGTTTGTCAGCAAGCTAATACAACTGTCACAAATATATATCATACATTACATCTAATACAGATTTTAGAAGCTGAATAATTGTATGCATATTATCCAGAGATTCGAATCGGCTTCATATCCCTTGCTGGCTCTTGGCACATATTGACTTGACCTATTTGGCCAACGTACAATATCAACATGAATGTATTGTGATACAAAGAAAAATGTAATGAATCGTAATTTCCATATCATGACAGAAAGCTTGCTATACCAAAAGAAACCAGTATAACAATATATATTAACATCTAAAGAAAAAAAAAGATTAGAAACACACACATGAATAAATAATCAAACACAATTTTAAAAAAATAGAAAAGAAAATATATCATAAGCTCAAAATAGATATAAGATTTTACATAATTGTTGATCTACTGGTCATAGACTTCTAGATGCAATCGCAAATTTAGCAAGAACATTTTAAATGGAGTTAATTACATTAGGCACTCTAATTACACAAAAATCTAAACTTGTCTACTCTAATAAATCTTGTTTCCTTGATAAAGAATTATGGATTATTAAAAATGAAATAACACATAAATTTCTACTAATCATAGAGATTAAGACTGGTAGCTCACCAATAAACTTTGGATATTGACAACATCCCCTACAAGGTGACAGTAAGGTAAACATGATTTCAGTCTCTCTCAGCTCCTCGAACAGCATTCATCAATGCCTATGCATTGCAAACTGCACCATAATGAGTATAACACAGTTCTGCATCGAATAATTCACGCTATGATAGAACTCTGTGGGAGCATGCTTAAAGCAGGATTAATTGCAATTTGGCAATGACTGAGTTTTCATCCAATTAATCACTCAAATATTCTTTTAAATGGCTACTACATATACATCAAGAACACTCTGTAGTGTGTCACTAAACACTATACCCTTGATGGGATTTTGTGCTGGGGCTAGGCTAGGACTAGACATCATCACTGACGCATATGGGTTCAGGGATAGACATTTCATTCTGAAACCAGCTGCAGATCAACAGAACATTTTCTTAACCCATTGGTTATCGACTTGATATACTTGCAGGGGGGGGGGGGGGGGGGCAACAATTAGGGTATATTCAATGCCTTGTATGTGTATGTAAAACACTGTCATAATAAATGCATGGAAAATGGGAAAGTTTTCATACTACCCCTTTTGCTTCTTCTAGTCATTAGGCATTAATTCTTCTTTTTTATTATCTAAACATGTAATTCCTATTTCATTGAAATCAACTCATTGTCTATGAAATACATAAACATGTAACTCTAGATCTACTTGAATCATCATAAATACAATATTTCAATCAAGACATTTATATCACACCGTCACAATGATCAGTGTGGCCTTCATATTAGGATGATCGACCTTGAAATTAATGAATAGAAGAGACAACTTTTTATTGATATATATATAAACATTCACCATGGAGTTTTTATCTCCATGCATTCACATACAGGTCTGGCCTTCTCGAATTGTAATCAAACTGATTTTGTGATACTAATTTCCATTCTTACCAAAGACTAATTAAAAAATCAAGAGTAATTATAATGTCAGTGAAACATTCCTTCCTGCAAAATATCAAATCTAAAATAGTAATAAGAAATCTATTAGGATATTTCATTTCAGTTACTGGTACATTCTTTATCAAATTAAACCACATAAACCAAATTAAACCACATAAACAATGTTCATTTTCAAAAGTATGTAACAGCAGGGGAAATGATGACTGGTCAAGGAAATCTTGTACAGGCTTTCTTATAGATTCTTTAATTTATGTGCTTTCTTACAATGCAACAGAACATTCTCTACATTGAATATTCAATGGCAAAGAAAAATACTATAAATTGGCTTTCCCATTAATTTATTATTGGAATTTAAAATATTGATACAATTACATAAGTTACAGGGCAGCTATACAAATATTTTTGCTTTATAGGGTATGCATGATACATGTTGGCTGCTTCAACACTGATCTACTTTTTTTTTTTAAAGATGAACAAGAGAGAGAGAAAAATAAATATATGAATCCATCCAGATCAACAATAACTTTTTTTTTTTTTTAAACTAACAAATAATTACACATGTGGGGCTGTCACAAGAAACTGGCAACAATTCACTGCCAAATTACCTGCAACTTTCAGTTTACTTCTCCTGATAATATTTGGGTCATGGAACGACGAGTGTCTGTCTGCGTGACTGTAGGGTCTTGTATCATCTCCCTCTCCATCACTTTCATCTAAAATACTCTGAGACGATCTTTTCCGGTAGGGAACGTACAGAAACGACGAGCCTTCTTCATCGACATCGTCAATGTGAATGAAGTCTTCGTCTCTCGCGCCGTTCGGTATTCCAAATCCATTTTTCTGCAAAGAGAACCAAACAAAAGACATAATTACCTGATTCTGAATCATCGCTGCTTGTTACTACAGCTAGTAGCGGTGCTTGGGGCAAGGGTTGGGAGCTTTTTTGAGAAAAGTTCTTGAATGAAAAGGGGTTTGGTTCGTCGTCTAACGACTCCTCCATAAAGGCAGCCATGATTGTTGTGATATGGGGTCAAAGGTCAGTGATACACGTGCGCGCGTGTGTGGTAAACAAAATGGTTGATTGGTTATCAACTTTGAACCAATGAGCGCTCTTTAAATTGTGGGGAATCGTGAATTCCATTTATTTTAAAAGGAGGAAAAAATTGTAGATGGGGACGATGGCGAATAAAATAACAAGATAGAATTCTCAGAAAAGTTATGTTAGGATGAAATTCATATTGATTGTGCAAGTTGGGGGGTGTAAATTTGACATACATGCATTAGCTTATGTGTAACATAACTGAGCTATGTTAAATCGACGCTCAAATAAAAAAGCTGAGAGTGTGGAATAACAAAATGATAAATATAATATATGCATACGTTGACGTACACAATCTCAAATGATTTATTAAAAAATAATGATCAAATGATATATCAACCTCCATTCATACATTAAACAGAGGTTCGAGGGGGAAATGTCTGAAGACTTCATTATGAAATAAGCAAACTTATCTGATTATCAACTTCATTCCGACTTTTAAACGTGTATCGTTAGTATTTGGGATTGTTATCATTCTATCTGAGTTCTTGTATAATGTCTTACAAACTTGTTACAAATTATTTATATTTAAAAAAGAGATATCATCGTATATTTTGTGTGACTCTATTTGTTAACTCGTACAGCAAAATTCAGAGGTTACACCAATAATTTGCAACGTGGCCTAAAGCAACTTGTCACGTTACCACGACAACGGTTTCCTCAGCATAGCTCATTTCCTGCGCACCATGCTACCCGGAAGTATTTCATGGGCAAACGTGAAGGGGTCGGTCATGAGAGGAGGGGGTATAGGACCGAGAGAGGAAAAGGGGAGGGGCGGGGGGGGGGGGGGGGGGGG
>BEXV01000577.1:9972-25428 GCA_003118195.1 Hemicentrotus pulcherrimus | reverse complement strand
GGAACAGAGAGAGTGAGAGAGTGACAGAGAGAAAGAGAGAGAGAGAGAGAGAGAGAGAGAGAGAGAGAGGGAGATGGACATGAAGAGTGGAAAGAAAGTAATTTTAGAATTCATAGAGCAAAATAATTAAGAAATGAAGGAAGGAAGGAAGGAAGGAAGGAAGAAAGAAAGAAAGTAAGAAAGAAGGAAATAGAAAGGAAAAGTGAGCGATATATATAGGGGAGGGAGATGGAGGTATAGGGGAAGTGTTTGTGTTGGGTAGAGACAGAGACAGACAGGGGAACTGAAATTGAGAGGTAGAGGGGGCAGGATAGAGACATTGAGACCGACAGAGAGAGGGGGAGAGACAAGCAGACAAAGACATTATACATTAGAGACATGTCACCGTAGAGGAAACAATCGAACAAGACAATGCTACTGAGACGGACATGGGCGGATAGACGCATAAAAATGGACAGGAAATAGAAAGGTGGAGACAGAGAGATAGACAGAGAAAGGTAATTGCCACATGAGGAACGAAAATATTGAGGTGGAGGTGTGGGGGGGGGAGAGGGTTGTGGTGGGAGAGAGAGGAAAGAGAGACAGAAAGACAGAGAGAGAGAGTGAGAGAGGGTGGAGAGAGAGAGAGAGAAGAAAAAAGAAAGAGAGAAAGAGAGAGAGAGAGAGAGAGAGAGAGAGAGAAAGAAATTGTTACAAGTTGACGTAAGAGAAGAAAAAAAATGAGGTAAAAATGCAGCACGAAGAGAGGCTTACTTGCTCTCATTGGCCAAGAGACACAATAATTATTGCTATCAATTAACTACTATAATAGTAATATACACTGTTGGTCATAATGGTGGAGTAATTATTTTTACCCCAATTTATGTAATGATTTTGACAATGATTTATTCCTAATAGATCTAGATAATAGCATACAATCATTCTCAGATTGTAATGAATAATAATTTGTGAGTGTTTGTTTTGCGTGACCTGTAAAGCATATGTATGCTACTATGCTAATCAACTAGGGGACCTACGTCCCTAAGTCATAAATGACAATAATGAGGGTTGATGTCTCATAAAAAAGGGCACTTATATAGCACATCGACACGGTTTTGATCCTCGGGGCTCACGTTAACGAGGCCGTTGCTTAGCAACTGAATCATGACTGTACGCAGCGATGGATAGGGTACGTCGCCCTCCCCACAAATACAACAAAAACAAAGAAAATGAAATAAATTATCAATAATTCATTGCAATTTGCCCCAACCCCTAACAATAAAAAAATCCTATGTGTGAGCATGCCTTGAACCATAAGGCATGGCCCTACAGAGGCACTTTTCCTGTTGGGGACCGGGGGAAAATGCAATTAAGTATCGATAATTTATTGCATTTTCTTTGTTGTATTTGTTGGGGCGGCGACGTACCCTAGCCCCCGCTGCGTACAGTCAAGATTCAGTGGCTAAGTAATGGCCTCTTTACTGTGAGGCCCCAGAATAAAAACCGTGTCGATCAGCTATAAAATCATTAGTGCCTTTTGTGAGGCATTAATCCTCATTACTTTTAATTATGACTTAAGGACGTAGGTCCCCTATTTGATTAGCAAGTCACGCAAAACAAACACTCTCAAATCATCATTCAATTTAATCTGAGAATGTATACTATCATTTAGATCTTTTAGGAATAAACCATTTTCAAAATTATTATTCCACCTTTATGACCAACAGTGTATATCATGCACATTGGCTATCCCCTGCACAAAGACAACCACTTAGCTCTACATCGCAATCGGCTCTATTTCGTGTATGTTTTACAAAATCAAAATTGTCTCCTAATAAAATCGCTTATCATTTGTTGAGAGTTTGTCATTCTAATTTCCCCCCTGACCTCGTTCCCGCAACCTTTTCCATTCCAGGTCAACAGGAATAGCAACTGATCAAATTAATTAACAGTGTATTGTTGCGTAACAAATAAGGCAATATTAATGGGCTGCTGGGTACTTCAAACCTCACATCACATCTTCAAGAAAATTCTAACAATATATAAATTACATACACATAGACATTATTAGGCTTAATTTTCAATATTTGTTAATACATGTATTACCTTAAAATATTTTCATGTATATGATATCATCTGTTTGTTTGTTTTGTTGCATATATACATAATGTCCAGCAGATTTGCTTCAAAAGTCATGAAATGTCAAATAACTTTCGCATTATTTTAATGGATATATAATATATAACCTACTTTATCACGGTGGCAGACTTTAGTATTATAAAGTACAAACGCATTCGTGTAAATATAGACCGGCTATTTTTTTAAAAAGCCTTTTGCAGCTTTTGCAGCTAGTTTAATCAATATCCTCACGTTATGAAATTTCAAACTTTTCAACCTTAACCCGCCCTTCAGTCGCTGTTCTTCCTCCGAAACCTATTCCAATGCAGGTAAACTACGATTCTCCGAAAAAATAATTATTATATACCTTATTGATTGATCCTATACAGTCATATAAGGTCTGGCAAGAGGAATGATCATGTATTTATAATGGAAACGGGTATGATTTTAATCAGGATAGGGGAAACAAAACAATAGGAGAAGAGTTAGCGACAATGTGCCTTATAATACGGATTAATACACCTGTCATATGGTCCTATATAGGTAACGTTATAACCACGCACTGTAACTAAGCATGACTCAGCACGTTTATACCACTCCTACTCTGACAAAATAATGAACCTCGTTCTCCAGATATGTGACTTTGATCGTGTGGTGCAAGAAAATATACGAACTACCAATGTTGATATCGGTAGAATGATGATGATACCTTAAGTAGGGATGAAATTCTTTACCACAATGTAACGGTAATTAATAATACATATTAGATTGCTGATATATTTTTTAAAAAGATTAAATAATACACAAATAATTAACACAAATCAGCCAAATGTTTCTTTGTATGGTAAACATTTTTTGGGGGGTTGGGGGGTTGGGGCTAAATAATCTCATATACATAGAAAAACCACCGGACCGACATGGTATATTGGGAAGAAATAGAGGCATATGAGTCAAATGTTTCTCCAAATTGAGAGTGGGAAGGCATCGCCATCATAAGACACTTTAATAGAGCCGATGGGAGATTTCAAATAAATAAAATAAACTATATCTCAGATCAAAAGTAGAGCTATAATGAATTTAAATTATGTCTGTTGAAGCGGATGAAATTACTAACTACCAAATGGTATCTCAAAAATTAAACATGGCTGTACCGTATTATACAAGTGCAACAATAGTGATATCCCTACAACGATTTAGATATCAAATGCTTAAATTATGACTATATAAATAGAGCCCATGCATCAAATAAAGATTTAAGAAAGGACTTCTACCTTTCATCTTACATACAAAACATAATGGTTGTGTCTTCACAGGTTATGTAATCCGTGTCACCCTTCCAAAATATCAAGGTCGGCCAATTGCTTCAAATAAAATGAAAATAGGGTGAAAATACTGAGGTGACCCCCCGTTTATAAAGACAACATTTTCTGCTTTCGTTGAATAGCATGTGTTATTAAAATGGGTGCTAAATGAACTGCACATAAAATCCACCTGTTGTGAACCGGTTTCAATATGCTACAGCAATTATATACCTGTTCTTGGTAATTCCTCCATTGCTGTCTTAGGATGGCACGTTTCAGAGACGTGTCCACAACGAAAGGCACTTCCATGGTCAAATTTAATCCAAATTAAAAGCCAAATTCATCACAAATACCACAACAATAATGACATTTATCCCGCAATCGATGGTTCAAATCAACAAAAAATGGCCTCAAAACTCTTATTCCATTTAATAGTGAAATCCTTGTTTTAGAACGAGCATCACATAACATCAGAGTTTTGCTCACAAAAATTAACTGAATGTTCTCCATCAGTCACGAACACTCACAGAATTTGATTGCTCTACTCAATTGAATCAAAAGGCAGGGAAGGTGCCAATTTTGTCCTTTCTTCTATGGACTCTAAATTCTCCGACATTGTTTCATTCAAATTCGATTTTGGCGCAAGGGTCGGGGATTGCTAGAAATTGGCTCGCGGGATTGGAGGAAGGAGAGAAATGGGCAAATCCAATTTTGAAAGTGTTCTTTCATTTTAATGAAGCCGTTGATATATTTTTGGTGCAACAGCAGTCATGCGTTATTAATGGGTCTCGCAGTAACTGTGATTGCGAGAACTGACTATAATGGATCTAGAAGGGTAAAACGTTGTTAACGAACTAGAAGATTTCACCTCCTCAATTTAAACAAATTATAAGCTATGATTATGATTTAACTTTTGTTCATACATTGAATTGTATCCCGTGCTTAGTTTAATTTTTTTTATTCGATCATTAATGTAGTTTCATTAACTAACAATTGAAGCGTTATCAAACGCGGTTGTCGGACACATGCTCTGGAGATATTAGCCCCCACGGTCAATATCCTTCATTAACCAAATTGTTAACTTCAACCTTGGTCCAAATATTATATAAGCCTATATTTATAGCCCTAAAACTATATAGGCCTATATGACGAAATACTCCCTGGGCTAATTGTCGCCGGAGGATGATAAATGTATCAGAGAACCTCAAATGCATGGTCACACTTCAATTTTTCTCTCATTTTTTTGTTAAAATAATGTGGGATGTAGTTTTGGGATATGATATGTCACGAGACATTGATTGTACATCTGAATGTTCATTAATTGTATTCGATTGGGTCAATAAAAGGATATCAAAGAATAGATTAATACTCTTCTTAAGCAATGATAGACGAGAAAAAAAACTGCTCTACCTCTCATGCAGTTACCTCAAATGGGAAATCTAAGTAAACTAAAATCAAAAGCCACTTTCTTTTCGAACTATACCCATGTCATCGTGACGCACATTCTATGTTTTGCAACTAATTCCCAATCCATTGTTCAATGACACGGTTATTACTTGTTGTAATCTCCAAAGATAGAGGTCTGTTACGAATGACGTATTTTCAAAATACAGTTCAACAAATATCTCATTCGATCCTTTCATGTCCCTTTTCTGTAAATAACAAAAGATAAACTGGCAAACATAAAGTACCATTGACTCATCGCGAGTTTCGTTTCTACAAATGATAACTCAATAATGATTACGATATTATTTTTCCGGAGGCGCGAGGGGACACATAATTATCAGTGAAAATATATGTGTATAATGTAAACAATTGCCTCTGGATGTTACGTTACTCTACGATCCCCTTCAGTAACGCTCTCATGCTTTGTAGCATAAACATACTCCCAACAGACTGTCCGGTTTGTGAATCATAACCATAACCGCTATGGCATCAAACTTCTACTTTTTTAAAACTCTCAGCTTCAGAGAAAAGGGTGTGATTTTCGCAATAGTGGTCTGCAGAACAATGACACCTAACTCTTTTAATGGGGAGGAAATTTGACAATTAGAGATTACCGGTCGTTAGAGAAACCAATTGTGATGCCCCGTGTGTTCACTCTTTAAAGATGTCAATTTTTAACCTGGCTGTTTCAGGATTTAAAAACTACACAATGATTATTCCCCTAATTTTTGGATATAGTAGATCTTGTTTCAAGTTGTCACGCACAAATGAACGCACGGTTTTCACGATTGAAGGCTTTCGGTAACACTATGGGGTACCAATGCTGAAAGGCAGTATTACTGAAAGTCCTAGTGGGCTGTTAAATACCCATTCATCACGGAAACCTATACAGAAAGCATCGAAACGCACGTTTGTTTGGAAACAAAAGCCCTTTTGAGAGAAATCTTGTTTTTTTTTAGAATTTAGGTTAACACCTTTTGGATCTAAGGTTTGTTTGCTTACCTGAATGGATGCTGGGGCCGTCATCCGGCGCAGCTTCTTGGTGACTCGTTGCATGTTGACTCGGTGATGGGTCATGGCATCTAATGACAAGTGGAGTCACTAATTTTCAATTGTAGAGTCTATGAGTTGGTTCTTGACGCGTTGTTATTGTTACCGAGTACCCAATGCGTCTTTTTCCTATTATAATGGATGTATTTTCAAGAGGAAACAGGTTTAGTGTTTAGAGGTTCAAAAACACTCTTTCATTTAGCAAAGATAGTTGCATTTCCAGAGTAACTTCTTTTAAAAATTCGATCATTAACGTGTTAATCATTATTTCAAATTTTCCACTATAGGTAGGATTAGTTGATTAATCCGCGTGCGGTAAAACAAATATTACGTCGGGAGTGATTATTCAGTTCTGATGTCACTTTTCATCGGTTTTGACAACTTGGTTTATGCAAATTTTTGGTCGGTTGCAAATTTTTGGTCGGTTACAAACACTGTAACCTTGATTTACTTTGCCGCTTTTGGCTTCGACACGAAAGGCCCAAATCTATTCCAATTGAGCTCATTCAACTTGCTGTTACCTCTAATTCTGCTCTTCCTCGGTGTAAAGTTGAATCACCAAGCGTACAATAGCTTCAGATATGCAATAACCGGTTGGCTTGTGACCAGTACATTCATATGTAGCATCGGATTATCTCTGATACGTGGTCCTAACAATCAGTGGTGTACAAACGATAAGTTGCAGACGACACGTCACAAGAAATGGCGCCAAAATATTTGAGAGCGCGTTTGCTATCAAAATCAAAACATGAGGTAGCAATAATAATCAGACAAGTCGTTTGCGTGTAGACTAACGATGATCCAAATGCTGGATCTGATAATGGAACTGATGATCCAACGTACCAAGAGCCCAAGCTGGTCCAAAACAATGGAGCAACTTTTAGAGGGGATCGATAAGAATTCCAAATTTGAAGAGCACGACTATCAGGTCCAGGTTTAGCTCCTGAACTGTTGTGGACAGTCTCAGTGGACAGTTGTCAAGCAGTATCCGATCATTTTATCCAAAGTTGCATGTCCATGTCAAAATGTCTGTGAGAGAAAAAAGAACAAACCTGTATAAATGTAAATGTAATAACAAAATAATTCCATTTATTAATACCTCAATGTAAATTGTCGAGTGGTCTTAAAATCTATGATTTCCGTCAAATTAATTGAGAAAACAGTACATAAAGAAACGTTTTATTCTTCACTTCTGACACAGAGATTTATATTACCCGCTGTTTGATTACCCAAAAATAGATAGATATTTGATAATAGTGACGTTTATGAGACCGCAAAATACCTTGAAACAATCTGGATGGAACAGAAGAGACAGTAAAATTGGTTAAAGTTAAGGATATTATTGTGAACAGATGTAATTGCAAATATCAAAATGACACGTGCCACACATTTCTTTCTTTCTTTCTTTCTAATTTCATTTGATTATCCATGCTTCGTGGGGTCATGTTTATCCTTGACCACAAGGATTTCATATCTATTCATTCATTGATGCCAAATTTAGGTGTGAGCAGCCGTGGTGCAGTTTCGAAATATTTAAAGGGGGGGGGTTTACCCTAACAATTCATTGGTTTAAGTAAAAGCAGAACATTTGAGAAACTGTTTAGTGAAAGTTTGAACAAAATCCGATTAAAAATATTCAGGTTATGACTTTCTGAAGTTTTAATCAATGAAGCACAAATTGGCAACGTATCTTGCAACGTCCTCTTTCATTTGATCTGTACATTATATGTCATATACATTATCATAATTTCTTACTGATTGATTTAGTAATAGATTTGTTGCATACAGAGGCTGTATAGAAACACATTTGCAATATTTATATTAACATAATTTAGGGTGCATGTATTATTGAATATGACTTCATTTAGGGAAAATAGACATATCTGAATTTGTTGGTACATTTTTGCTCAAATTTCCGATGACCTGTTCCTCTCGTTTTACTGCTTCTATTGAAACTTACTGAATATCAGGGTGGACTTTCCCTTTAATGGGAACAATGCCAAATTGAGCCTTTTTAGGGATCAACGATCGGATTGTTTAGTGTTTGCGGTTAGCTCATCGTCAATAGGTATGGTGACAACTTCATCATTAATTAGCTCGCCAGATTGTAAGCAGCGTAGAATAAAATGAATAATGACAACAATTTATTTTTTGTTGATGTTGCTGCTACCGGTGCTGCTGTTGTTTGAACAAAGATCTCAATCAGAAAGTAATTATTCAAGATAAAAATTTGCGTAATCAACAATCGTTATAAACAGTAGATGACATCCCGGCTAATTGGGAAACAAACGTTTAGTTTCAGTAAATTGATTTCAGTGATGGGTCCAGATTCCTGACAAAGGATTAAAAAGCAGTAAGACATTTCCTATGATGAGTACTCCAGGTATTTGTAACATATTTTGATTTGGTCAAGGGCATGTCCATGCCTCTTTCAAAAATGAAAATATCCATAGTGTAAAGAATATACAAACATTACTTGCTATACTATGTTCTTTCATATGAAGAAATTACCCCCTAATGTTGTGCCACGGAAGAAATAAGGATTAACACAATGATTACAGACACTGACAGATAAGGCATGGATGCACGTATTTTGGCCCTATCTTCAATTAAGCTATGAATTTGCATAATGTTATGAAATGCCGAACGGACATGTTTGGATCCGATGTCAACACCAAGACGCAGCTGTATTCATTACTTGGGGTCAAAATGAATGTGAAAATCCCGGATAGAACTTGAGCTTAGCAGAATGTGTCATATACTAATCGGTGTGACATTGAGACTGTTATTCACCCAAATATGATTCAAATATGACTCAATGTTTAAGAAGTGTGGGGAGGGCAGGGTAAAATAATCTTAAGATTTCCGGAATATTGACTGTAATGCTCGCTTTTGCTATATGCTGATAGATTGAAGTTTCCATAAAAGCAAGTATTCATTAAGGGATATAGTAAATACTTGAAGAAGAATGAATGTGATATATACCAAATTGTTTGCCTAACTACGTTGTATTTTTTTTAACCTTAACATTTAATTGTCAGAATTCGATGAATATTGTCATATGTAAATTGTATTCCCTATTTATATGCATACTTCGATAATCATGATATACATACATTCATTTATTCAATAATGTGTTCATATTCTGAACAAAGGAAACATAAAATGACAGTTATTATTGCCAAATGTTTGTATTTCCATTCATTATTACACTTTTTAGCAGTTTTAGACCCAATGGTGTGTTGTTGTTTTTTGACGAAATATGAATATTTTTTACCCCAAACTTTGCAATTTAAATTGAAGCTCAGAGAAAATATCTACGCTTGTCTTATCCGAAAGATGACGGCACGTATTTCATATGAATTCAAACTCTCTATTTCTAATCCTTTTTCGGTTTTAGTTTACTGGCTCACATTTCACATTGAACAACATTATAATTTACTAAACAAAATACTAATGTATATACTAAAGCACAATTAAGGGATCAAACAGAGCACAGCAGATGCAAATATTTCCATTTGCTGTAAAGTAAATCAATGTGTATCATAAATATATAATTCTAAAACCACGAACGCCAATAAAGTTTTGTTGTTGTTTTTTTTGCTGGTGTTTGGATTTTCAAACAATTATTTTATTTCATCGAGCAAATTTATCTAACAACGAGTGGTGATTAATCATTTCCTGTTGCATCTAGTTAATCTTTGATTACTATCTTCATATTGTCACCGAACATCCTCGATCTGACATCAGCCTTTGACGCAGCCTACTCTTCTCTTCAAAGGAGGTAGTTAAATCAACTGTAATTGAGGCAGGAGGACATGGGAAGAAAACATGTAGCTTGCAAGAACTTTCCTCGGGAAAATTGCTTATCCAGTAGACTCCTCTGATTATTACTGATGAATATTTCTCAACTTTAGCACGGCTTCTATTACATGACGGTATTCCTTACGACATAGACCTGGGTCTAGAAGTGCAATGACAGGGACTTTTAGATGTGCACGTCGACATAGTGGACTGCTACGTGTGGCGTCCTTTTGAGGCAATGCGACGTCCTTTTAAGGCATTCACCAAGCTTCCAACATACAACAATACATAAGAATAACAGATCAAAATGAAGTCAGCTTGAACAGGATATTCCACGAAAGCTCTCGAGTACAAAATTAATGATTAAAATAGTAATATTTATAGACATATAAGAACAAAACTTATTCAAGACTTTTTTTACCACTGGTCAGGACCACAGTACCCATACACGTAAACATTAACGATCCTTTTTCATTATCAAGATAAACAAACAAAACAAATAAACTTGACATTAATTTTTAACGATAATTGACATAATATTAATAAAATGTGATCTACAGCAAGTCATGCGAAGAAAGCTCAAAAAGATTGCCCAGAGTTGGGTACTGTTAAAGATTTTTGAAGAAAATCGTGAGGACTATTTTGCATGCGAATATCTAGTAATAGTAGTACAAGATACATGAATTTCTTTTAAAGCCTATTGCAGAAAGTTTTGACAGATTTAGGAACTAAGTCAAGTGATTCCAAATTTTAAACACATCCCAAAATGTATGAAATTCAAAGACAATATTAACAAGATAACTCTATACCTATCAAGTCGGTGGAGTATCCTGGTGGGTGTTTCACAAAATTATCCTAAGTTAAACTTATCTCTAAGTTGGACCTAACAGTTATGGAAAGCCGTTAGCATCTTTGAAATATTTTGTAAAAGTCATTTTAAAAGGCATAAAATGTTGATTCAAAACATTCATATTTTCTATGATCAAGGAGATTTCATGTTCTTGATGTAGAATTTAAGAACAATGTAAAATACTTGAAATTTTGCTTTAGAATATTTTTTATTTTAAGGCTACAAAATAATGGCTCTCAAATTTTCTTAAGTCCAACTTAGAGTTAAGTTCGACTTAGGATCTTTGTGAAATGTCCCCAGGATTTTGTTAAGGGGAGGGGCACACACCTTTAAGCATGCATGATATCATGAGGTAGAAAGTGATTCAGGGGGGCTATATATTACTGATGAATCCGAACCTCAGTTTCGTTCCAATCTCCAATTCACAAAATGGATAGCTGTTAACCAATTAGTCTGCACGCGGGGAACCACCCAAAGTCACAAGTAACGGGCTTATAACGGGGAGAACATTATCACCCGGTGACTGGTACACAGTTGGGCTCTTATAAGGGAAATGACTTCAAATTGATCATTTTAAACGAATGTCTTGGAACCAGAAATAGAGCAGTAAATAAGGCGAATTCACTCAATCATTCGTCTTGGATAGAGAGAGAGAGAGAGAGAGAGAGAGAGAGAGGGAGAGAGAGAGGAAAGAGTTTGAGGCTCAAAGTTAGCTTCTTTTGAAGATTATGCCTACTTTGGGGAGCTGGAGTGGGGAGAGGTAAGTTTAATCATCCACAGCCTTCTTTAAAAAGAATGTTTCATCCTGATGATGTTTGTAGATTTGTTCCAGTTCCCACTTTATAGAGATCGATATTTTTTCTACAAAAAGTCCTTCAAATAAAAAGCTTATCCTATATCAAAAGTCATACATTGATCAATCGAAATAAATCAGAGTCAATAAAATGATAATTCCAATTCTTTACAATTTAATATTCACAGACCTATAGGCCATTACATTATGGGGAAATCAAAAGCCAAATTGCCTTTTTTTTGTTTTGTTATTTAAATAGCATTTTGATATATAAAAAAAACTGTTATAGTGGGGCTCAATTCATAAGAACAATGAATTTAGCAAATATATCCGATTTATTAGCCATGAAACGCGACGCAAATACAATGAACATTGTTTAAACTTACAAAGATTTTTTTTTTTCAATAATCATACTGCAGGGATGTTAACAAGAATTTCAAACAGATCATGATTGACGAGTACTGGATGTTTTGTTTGAGTGAATAAACCCCCTAACATCCAGGTGACCCCCGTTCATCGCCTGATTCGTCCTTCCTCGACGTGTCCTCCCTCAACCCTCCCTGGGATCGCGTTGTATCTATATCAGGGTAAGGCTGTGTTCACATTGGTAATGAGTATCGGTGTTTCTGTATTCATGCCGGATACTGTATGAACAGTGCATTCCATCGTCTTCTAAAATCTCGGTGTGATCATAAGATGATAACTGTATAAATCAGTCTTTATATTTATATTACTTAATGATAAATCCTTATAGTATGTCGTAACATTTCTTCCTCCTAAATGATCTATAGAAGAAAATAATCGCTCCTATAGATATCATAAAGTGCACCCATACCGAGGATGATCTGTCTGTTCTTCAGTGTAAGTTGTTATACGCTCTTCATCTTTCTCCCTCCCTGTCTGTCTGTCTGTATGTCTGTCTTTCTATCTCTCTATCCCTGTCTGTCGGTCTCTGCCCCTCTCTCATCCTCTCTCACTCAATCTAACACATTGTAAGTATATATGGACCAGTGGCGGCGCTAAGGTAGTCTTTTTTAAGGAGGTGGGGTGTCTATATAAAAATAATTAAATATGTATAACCGCGCACCCCCTTAAATGAATTGTCTTTTGGAAGGCTCCGTGGGGGCAAATATATGGGGTGGGATATCAACCCTCGCTATCCACTTTGAGATTTAACTTCGCATGAACAACAAAACTCTAGTCAATGGAGACAAATTTCATTAAATTCATTAAATTCTGGGATTTTTCTTTTATTATCTCTAATTATGTAATAGGTACACATTGTGATATTAGTCATGAAAAATGCGTCGAAACTCGTGAAGCAAAGAACGTTTGTGAGGTATGCCTGAATTGCATATTTTGGTGCGGATATAGTTTTATGAACACGGCGTAGCCCCCGAAATGGAAGGGGGATGTATGGCTGGACTGCCGTGGCATGGTTAGAAGCTATAGAGACCCAGTAAGAGACCTGAGAGGAAATAACCCTGGACTGGAGAGTGAGAGAAAGAAAGAAAGGAGAGGGGAACAAACCTTTACGGTCATGATTCTTATAAACTAAGGTGTCAGTGATTAATGTAAGCAATGCACTGAGTCATGGGTAGTTGCTAATCTTTATGGACTGGCGGATTTTTCTTAAGACAGGGAATAGTGATAAAAGTGTTGTGAACCGTACTTCAGGTACATTTCTATGGGGGCAAGGTGTTTCTGCTGTAGTCTCAATAGACATGGGCAGGTACTTAGGGAAGAAGACATATAAGGAATTTAGTTTGTATCATGAAGTTTGTAGAATAAGGGAACGACTGCCCCATATATATGCATAATGACCTATACTAAGCTATTTTTGTTTAGTATTGAACATATTTTTGTTATTTCCCAGTGTACATTTTGTATAAGAGCCATCGACTTTTGTTTTATATATTTCAACAAATAACGTTACCGCAGAGAATCGTCTCTCCTTTCATTCAATTCAATAAACCGCATATCACAGTAAGTTTCTGCATTTTTTGTTATTAAAGTAGTCTGAAAAAGACAAAGAAAACAAACATATTTGGGAAATAAAACGAAAATGAAATCCATTCTTCTTCCTATAGTAGCAGACTGACGCAAAGAAGGAGTGAAATGTGTTCGTCATTGGTTCCACAGGGTATCTTCATTAAGAAAATAATAATAATGAAAATAAGATAACAATAGCAACTTATTTATTCTATTTGGCTCCTTTCCCATTTTAGACTTTTCTCTAAATATTCTCGTACCTGTTTCACACTTCTTGGAGAACTGAATTATCATTTATAGGTTAAACTGCACGCAGATATAAATTATTTGAAAATCAGTATAATCAGCAATCAATATGAAGACCCATGGTAACATAATATATTAATATCTTAGTTCAACCTCATTCAACAGAGTTTGTTTGCAGAATTGAGAAAGCCCTCTATTCGTACAAAATACATATTTTATTTCAATAATGTTTCTATAAAACAAACTTCTGGCTAAAGGTTATCAATAATAGGTCATTTAAAAATCAATGTTGTCGATTCAGCATCATTGCACACGTCATAGGGACGCAATCGTGTGGGCGATTGTACGGAGAATGACCTTAAAAATCCCCACAATTTCCCCTTATACGTCATTTTTAAAATCACTCGTCTGTTGCTCAAAGAACTGTAATTGCAGGGAGTTGTGAGTTTAAACTCACAACTCCCTGGTTATTGTACCCATATCTAATTAAAACTCTTTAGTCGCAATTTAACCGACATAAAGACAATACATCCATAAATGAATACATGAGTAAATAAATGAAAAATAAATAAATAAATAAAGGAATAAATAAATATATAAATATGTACCTTTTTTAAAGTAAATAAATAGATAAATAACTCTGGATTTCCGGATCATTTGTCACTCAAATACCTTTCTCTAAAATCTAGGAGGTGATGATATCTTAGTATTTTCAAAATAAAATGAGAGAGAGAGAGAGAGGTGGGAGGGGGAGGGAGACTGCATAAATAAATGTTCACTGATGATACAGGAGTATACAGTTGCCAATCCCCAATCCACAACCACATTATCACGCTTGCAAATGTATATGAACTTTTATTTATTAAAATGATCGATAATTATAGTCACTTTTTTTACTTTGTGTTTTTGTTTATAGCTTGACAGTGTTTTTTAAGGCTTAATTAAGCCACGGACAAAATAATGTGAGAGCCTTTTCGTTTTTAACTGTCCCTACCCCCCCCCCATAAATAATCCTGGACCTGCACGTGAAGGAAAGACCTGTTCTTGAGTAACGTTTCCTTATTGTCACATTACATTTACACGACGCATGTCATGTCTGTAGTTTCATCTGGAGTATGATATCATCAGCACCAATGACGTAAGTTCTCGGTTTTCACTTTTGAAAAACATATGTCGTGAAATAAACAACGCTATAAAGGGTCTACAGATTGAATGCATTTGGATGCTGGCAGCCCTTAAGCCCTACAGCCCACAAGACCGGCATTGCGGGCCATTTTTTGGAGGATTCAGTTGACCAAAAGCTCAGAGATAGACATTTTCTATCTTTCCTTATTACATTTATTTGTTTTTTCGGTCTCGTGGGTCATTGGTCTCGTGGACCTTTGGAAACAGTCACGTTTTCTGTATTTTCGTATGTATTAACAAAAATATTTGTAGGTCTCGTGGGCTGTCTGTCGGTCTAACGATTTTTTTTCCATCGATATCGGTCTCATTGGCTGTCAGTCTTTAGAAACGTTTTGGGACAGGTCCAAGCTGTTTTGTAAGACCAACAAAACAGAGAAACACAATAAAAAATATGGAAAAGATTGTTTTTCCCAAAACCAACGATACAGACAAAACAAAGAAGATAGGAAAATGTCGGTCCGTCGGCCATATAGCGTCGGTCTAGTTTAACCCTCTGAACAAGCCGACGTGTCCTACATCGTTGGTCTAGTGTGCTGCCGGTCTCATTGGATATCGGCCTCGTGGGCTGTCTGTCTCGTGAACTGTCTTTCTTTAGGGATGTAGGTCTTGCGATATGTTGGTCTCGTGAGCTGTAGCAAGGTATTGAGAGCTATTGACAGAAGCGGATCTAGAGGGGGGTTGGGGGGGGGGGG
>BEXV01000576.1:155152-167283 GCA_003118195.1 Hemicentrotus pulcherrimus | reverse complement strand
TCGTAGGGATACATTTCCATTGCAAATGTAAAATGTGCTCGTGTGCGAGTCAACATGCATAGCCCCTCAATCTGCATTCTTCGATTGTACTATTTTTTTTTCTTGGGGGGGGGGGGTTAAAAGAGTCCCTTGAGAAATTATAGTCTTAGGGTTGGAGCTGCTCTAATGTTCACTGCACCTATATGCTTTATTTCATTGAAATAGCGTTTTGTAATCACGACTGAGCCCCGGCCCCCTATCCAATCATGAACTGGAACAGTCTTTCATAATTTTCAATTTCATAGACATCTATTTGTTTATTATACTCCTACCTGAATTTCTTATTTGTGGAAAGCATAGTTTACATATTAAAAAATACGAATTGTCATCTGAAGCATGAGTAATTTGCAAACGAAATAACAACCAATAGTGTTTGCCTGGTTATTCGCCTCGTATCATTTGGCAAAAAGCATCACGAGTTTATCGTCTCACATTAGTAATTTTCAATGGAATAAAATTGATGTTTGAAATATGTCCCATGAAGGCCAGTCAATATTTGCACATATATATGATTTTCAGGTATTTTTTTCTTCTTTCGCTCCCACTCGGCCACAAAGGGTCTTTTAATCCGTGATGGTATCCCCGTCACCCGACCATTGTTTGATTTCGTATTGCCAACTCTTGTTTACAACTGAGCAGTATTTGTCAGTAATGCCTTTAAAAGTCCCCCGAGCTTGTATACGTTGAAGTATTATTTCCCGTTACACAATAACTTGTCGGTCCTTTGTCCGGCGTGAATTGAACAGATGGGTCGTGTAGGTGCTACTTTCTGTGAGAGGGGAACTGAAAATAATAACCTTTTTAATAATGTACACAATGTGGCGTCAATGCTTGTAAACACTGTTCATCGTCGTTGTCAAGATCTTTACGGTCAGGGAATGTTTGCCCAAAAGAGCCATTGTTGCGTTGCTTTTCGGAAGTGGTTTGTTCCACACATTTTATAGTTTTAACACGACGTAATTGGTCTGAAGTCCGGGTGCATTATATTCTGCGAGCGTGGTCAAAATATAACTGAAAAATATTCTTTGTTAGGATGTTCTATGTTGAACTTGACCTTGAGTTCTCGTCATGGCATTGCACTTCAAGAGAATCGGGCTGAATTGTTAACCACGTGTGAATAGTTTGTTTAGAATTGAAAATGATTATTTTAAAAATGATTTATAAACAAAAAAATAAATCATATTATTAATTTGGTCTTATTTAGACTAGAGTAGCCACGTCAGTATTAACAATGCTCTCCCCGCCGGCCGGCCATGTAATTGTCAGTACCCCCAGTATCGTCATGTACTCATTTACACCCGGGTGGAGTGGGACAAAAATGAACTGTGGACAAAATTAACTCGTCCGAGGGTTTAAGCAGAAATTGAACCCGGAACCTCTCGTATAAGAGCCTTTACCAATATACCACAGTGCTCCTAAAAATTGCTTATGACTTAGCTATACTACGTAGGCCTATCATATTCGGCTGGCATAATCATACATGTCCATCATAATTACTTGTGGATTGAATAAGCAGTTTAAATTTCACAATTGTAAATTCGGTTTAAAAGTTTTGGAAGATAAATCTGTTTTTATATTCTAAGGGGAAAATATTTCAGATCTTTGCGCTGACACTCTATGTAAAGCTTTTCAAAAATGACTGTATGTAATTTGATATAGAGAACTATGTGAATTAAACAAACAATTGCTCTATTTCAAAGAAACCAAAGTTGTTTTATGCAGATGTTTTATAGTCCTTCATAAAATTATGTATCACACTTTGGACGTTGGACTGTATGGTCGATATTGGCATAATCATACATGTAGCAGTTGAACTATATATCAGTATGTTTGCTCGATGAATATCTACATGTATATATGCACAGATGCATGTCATTATACATTTGGAGCTTTTATTACAAGCAAACTTGGTCCAAAGTCCGCATTTGGTGCAAACAATACGTGTGCATGGAGAAATAAAATATACTGCTGTATGGGTGTGTACCAGATCTCATTATCAACCAGTATTATGAACGCGTCGTTGGTCTAGTATAGTAACATCGAACAAATAAGAGGTTTTGTTCTGTATTCCATGTAGGAGTTGTTTATCATCATATCTTCTCAACTTTTCAAATGTGTGCGGTTTGATTCTTTTAAAATTCTCAATTGCCTTTACTTTTGGGATTTCCAAATTGAAAGATAACGATATACTGTAGAAGACAGGGTGTATATATTTGGATTTTGGTATACCTATACCTATACCTAATATTGATAGTGGTCCAGTGATCTCTTGCTTGTTCGTTCGTCGTCTTGAGAGGGAAATTGGCATTGTTGAACTATAAGTAATTGCGGTTCTCTGGTCTTTGCTAGCTGATTTCTGTCCTAATTCTCAATATATATAGGCTGTTCTAGGCATAAATATAATCTTGCTATTAAATACTTCTTCCCCTCTTGTATTGTTTTTGATACAGAGAGGAGTCTGACGTGGACGAATTCGGGACAGACATCGACAATCCCGAGAAGTCGCCGTCAAAGGAGGGTCGACGTCGAACAAATTCAAACGAAGGTCCAGATGACAGCAGAATCGGCACGACGGCAGAGAACCCGACATCGTCACAAGCCAGACCGGAGTCGGCCAACCAATCCGAGAGAGCGAACCGACGGCTCATTGAGAGTGACAGTGATAGTACACATAGCAGCGTAGACGACTTCGCCGATGCCATGGATACCGTGGAACATCCAGACGAATATCTGGACAGCTATAGATTGAGTGATGGAGCAGATGACATATCACGTGATCAAAATATGGAGGAAAGGGAGGAGGAGCAGCAGTATCAGGATCAAGCAAGAGATGATGCTTTCTTAATTTTAGACGCCGATGATGGTAGTGAACTTTTGCAAGGTAGCGGTGATGCCAACTCACCAAAGCATGCCGATCATTGGGTTGAGGATTTGAATCTTCCAGAAGATGTGTCAGTCACAAGTGAGGAGGATAGTGATTCGGATTTTGGGTTAGATGAAGCATTAGAAGATGCCTACGCTAAATTAGATATGCAAGATAAGGATGAAGCATCCAAGAATATTGAAGAAAGGACAGTAGATGAAAGCAACTCACATCCTCCAGTGCCCGTGAGCGAGGATGTGAACCTAAGCTTAACAACCACGGAAGAATCGACTCCTGAATCTTCAGCTGTTCTAGAAAGCAATGGTGACAGGCAAAAGACACCTGATGAATCAGAAGATGAAGGGACGTCTGTTGATCAAGACATCACCACTGTTCAAACATCTGTGGAATATGTCGTGGTCGAATCGAACGACGTGCCTAATGCTCCCGTGGTTAAAAACGCTATCGATGACGATGTCATCGAAGATGGTTCGGATGACACAACGACGTCGAGCGATGCGGATACGGTGAAGGACGCGGGAGTTGACATCAAGGAGAGGGAGCACGGGCTTGACTGGAATGATAAGACTGATATTGAAAATGTTGGTGCCGATGTTATTGCAAATGAATTGTTGAGGGATGAACAAATTGAAGTTTTAAATGTAGTTGCCGATCGTATTTCGAATGAAATGGTTGACGATATGTTACATGATGTGGACGGTACAAACAAAACCTTCCATGAACAGGATGCTGGAAATGTCAGTGACTTCACGGTAAAGCCAGTAGACAGTCAAGAGGTCGAGTGTGTGTCGAGGTATAATGTAGACATTGAAAACAAAGTATCAGATGGAGAAAACTATGACGCCAACCGCGTAAGTGTTGCGAATGTAATCGCAGAATCTCTCGCGAAAGAAATGGTAAGAGATATTCTCGAAGAATCAAATATTAAGAGTAGATACACAGTAGTAGCTGATGACATTGAACTTCCACGGACTGGTTTCGATGAGAATGGAGAGAAAAATAAGTTACCGATTGGTCGTCGCGTTAGTGATCTCCCAATCCCACAGATTAGAATTGATAGTGTTGATGATGATGATTTTGTGGTGGAAGTGAACGTTGGAGAGGACTTTGCGTCACCGCAAAGGGTCGATGAGAATAAATACACAAGTGCGCTTCCAGAACGAAATGATGACCATAAGGTGCCTAATGATGATGATTTCGCCAAAGAAGCCTATAAACCGAGTGATTACATTCCAGAGAATGATGAAAACCAAAATCAAACAAAAACAGAAACACAATTTTCCACCGACATGGATGTGACTGTGAGCGTAAGGAGCGATGGCGAATCAGGAAGTGACGCCAAGCATGATGTGGAAGACAACACGATTCCTGATGTTCGAATAGTTGCCACTGTGAAGGCATCAAATGGGGATCCTTCTGATGTCAGAGATTTGTTGACGAAGCTCACGGGTGAGGAAGTACAATCCAAGGGCGCTGGTGACGAAGGTGATTTGGACAATGACCCGAATCTCGACATGGTGGAATTCATGGCTACCATTAAAAGGACAAACATTGATGATTATAATGATGATGATGGTGTTTCTGATGTTAACAACCATCAAAGGGAAGCGGTGGATGAGGAGCTCATCACATCGGCAGCTGCACGACCAGTTGAATGTTCAAGTGTAGACTCATTCTGTTCACGCCCGCAAGAACCAGGGCCAGACCTGGACATAAGCGATACTCTATCCAACATTCCCGAAGCCCCACCTCAAAAGGTTTGCGAGGATGAAGTTGTTGCTAGTGATGTGAGGAAGAAGGTGAACGGTCACGTTAACTTAAAATCACTTTTGAGATCACTCGGCGGCGAACTGTCGGTGGATGTCGATTTAAATGATTCTGACGTCGGCGAAGCGAGCCCACAGAGGAAGAAAGTCATTACTGATGAAATGGTGAGGGAAGCCATTCAATATCTCCTTCAGAGACCTTTCCTGTACTCCTACGGCATGTACGACAGTGCAGACGATCTCTTTTACAATGCAATTATTGATGATTCCAACGGCGGTCGGACCTTTGCGCTGGTCAGTAGTTTGTTCGGTAAAGAGATGACCCCAGAAAAGAAGTCAACGGTCTTTGGTCTTGTCTCCTCTAAAGAAAACCTCAACGATGACGACGATCTTTCTGAAGTCGATGAACCCATCTTCCCAGAACCGCAGGATGAGGAAGAGAGCCAAATTAATTTTGAGGAACTCTTCGCTTCTCTTGAACGAAGACCAACTGAAAGAGACGACCAGTTTAATATGCCTCCAAAGCAGGAAGTGCAGGAAGGTTATATCGCTGACGCCAGTGGTGGGGTGGAGGAATCAGTGCCCGTGTCGTCGCAGAGAGTCGTCGAGGGCTATCCTGAAGAAGATGACGCAGTACCCGAGAGATTGGGACCAGATACTATTTTTGACTCAGACGATGATTCTTCCTCAGTCTCAAGTTCAGATACCTCAGGTACGAGTTGTTGCTTTATCAGTTTGGATATGAGCCAAAACTGATCACTTCACCAACGGAATGGCTATCATTCTTTGATTTGTTATGATTCTAACATTTGATTTAAGATGTATACACCGCATACAATGTGAAATTCAACATTTCTTTTTTAGAAAGATCCCTGATGAATTCCGTTCCATCATAGGGATATGAAGTTTGGCTCTAACCCATACTCCGGAACAGTTAATTATCATGGAATCGGACTAATATTGCACGCATTTTTATTTATTTTTCTCAAATTCAGAACTGTCCTTTCATGATAAAATTCGTTCAAATTCAGATAAAAGAGATGATTCAAGAGGCAACAAGTCAAATTTAAAGACGTGATTTCTTATTTAGTCTACGCACATAAAATACTTCACATCACTCTTTTGTTTAAATTTATTTCCTTTCGTTTAGGAGCGGCGCAGTGTTTGTGATAATTTTCTACTATTTATAAAATCAAAAGTTCAGAGTTCTTTTATTAACCGTTCACTTAAAGTTTCTGTAATTTGAATTATGATATCCATATTAATTTATATCCATCCCAATGATACGTGCCTCATCTAAATTTAAATTATGCTCTCATAAGTTGATCATAGCTCATACTGTTTTCCCCCTTCTTTTCGTCATTGTTCTTTCAGGAACGTACATCCTCGATAATCAAGTGGGACTAGTCGAAGAAGATGAAGAGGAAGACCAGGAGAGGCCATGGATCAAGGAACCCTCTTACCCACATGCTCCCGCAAACCAGTCACATGGCCAACCAGGTTACCACAGTTACTACCAAAAACAGGTCGAAGAGGAGGAAGAGCAGGAAGAGGAGGAGCAGGTGTAAGAAGAGCCAGAGAAACCGCAAACTAGCAGGATGTTCTTCATCACTAGTGCTATGCTGGCGCAGGCAAGCGAGCAGCAGAATGGCGAGTCCTCGTCAGACAATGATTACGAGAGGCCTCGCAGACAGTCAGACTCACAGGTGTCGAGTTCTAGCGAGGACTACCTCGAGGAGATTCCTCCTGGGTACGGACCTAACAGCGGGAACAGCTGGCCACAGGACCCTGTTACTCACCACCAGTATCTTCCCGGGGACGACCCCACGAGATCTTACCCGAGCGAGGTCCCGACTGCAGAATATGATTATGACAATGGCATGAGGTTTAGACCGATTTCTGGTGGAGAGTCATCTGTTGAACCGACCCCACGTTATCCCACTTCTCACGCACCTAAAGACAATCAGGAGATCAAACATCCGTCGCAAAACGGACACCACGTATTCAGCGACTATGACTCTTCTTCTGAATTGTTAGAGATCGAAAAACAGGGACAGAAATTATTTCCATCGTCATCACAGCATGATAATAACCTCCCTCTACAAAAGATCGAACAATTTCAGAATAATAATGATGATAACATGGATTATTTGCCTGCCCGACTCTTGCCCGCAGCTGAGCCTACTATGACAAAGAATGTGAATTACCCTGATGAGACGGCTCCTACACGCATTACAGATTTGTTGGGAAATGGTGCACTGAACAATGGTCAGCATCCTCCAGAGGATTTTAAGCCCATCCCAGAACCCACTTTTACCAGAGACATGGCCGTACCAGAGCAGTTACAACCTGTATTTACACGACCAGTTTTCCATCAAGGTTTACCGGAGGATGAGTGGCACACGCAGTCACATGAATCGCTGGAAAGCTATCCTACTCGTCATCCAGAACCGTGCATGGTATCAGGCGAGTATGCGAACACTAACGGACATACCGAGCCATTGAGCCAAAATGAGGACAGTATGTGGTTGCATTCCGATTACCGAGGCTACTCAGGGTCATCGGAAGATGGTGGAATTGATTACGATGATGATACATCGTTCGCCTCTGGAGAGCGCATGTTTGCCTTAGTAGGCCTACCGGGCCATTCTCCTCCTGCTGCTCTCTCAGTGACTGCTTCCATCGAGGTATATCGGGCTGAAGAGCACATGGAAACTCAAAGGAGCCTTTACTCATATGAGATCAGCAAAGGCATCGCAGGTCCAGAGGGCAAGATGGTTAAACTACAGGAACAGTCGTTCTCCTTCGAACGTCATTCCGACATTTTTGTAGAGTCAACAGACAGCCGGTATGATGCGGTCATCTCCGATAACGTCTCTGACAGCGCCGGAGAACAGTTCCTGCAACAAGGACAAGTTGATAACCATCCCGAACAACTACAGGAACAGTCGTTCTCTTTCGAACGCCATTCCGATATTTTTGTAGAGTCAACAGACAGCCGGTATGATGCGGTCATCTCCGATAGCGTCTCTGACAGCGCCGGAGCACAACAGTTCCTGCAACTAGGACAAGTTGATAACCATCCCGAACAACTACATGAACAGTCGCAGTCGTTTGCATCCGATCGTCGTTCGGACCATGCTGTAGATTCACCAGACAGCCCTGGTGAAGGTTTTAGCATGAACGAGACCGTCACCGCTGATTTCGCCGGAGAACAATTCGCACAACCAGGACAAGCAACTGACTACCAGGCGGAAGATTTCAAACTTGATCTTCCCTTTGACTCATCCGGAGAGGAACTGTCCGAGAGAGAAGGTCTGCAGCGTCAGGTGGAGTCATTGAGCGAACTCTTGTCGGAGAGAACCTTAGACATGCAGAGGTTCAAAGACGACTATCCGTTCCTGGATCGGATCATGGCCAACCCTAAAGACGGTGTGGCTGGGTACGAAGAAGGACAGCTCATTGGTTTGTTAGAGACATACAGGCAACTGGAGGAAGATGTTCTGGAACTGATGAATATCTACAAAGAGACAAAAACTCAGCTTACAGAGTTAGATCAGATGGAGAGAGCGTAAGATGTAGTCTACAACCACATTTATTGAGACTTTAATTCTGTTTCACCTTTTACACTCTTTCCGACCTCTTCCAAATTGTCTTGACCTACACCTTTATTTATACAACATTCATATATAATTTTCAATTATAGTGTACTGTTTATACCTTCTACTGTTTTGACTCTCGGCATAGGATTGTTATGTAGAAATGAATGTATGATTTGCCGCGCGCCTCGAATTGTGACTAAAAACCAACATAATTTGGGAAAATGAGCATGTAGATATAAAGTTGGTTCGGCTTTTCTTGCTGTCAAGTGACATTAACAGAAAGAACATATTTCAAAAGCAATTTTTTTCCATACGAGATTTAAATTACACAAGTTTGTTCTTCCCTGAAAATGACGTATATTTGAAAATGTAAAGTACTTTCCACTGTTTCCATGGTAATGCGGTATTGCTTCATATTCGATGAGAATTGTTGAAATTATTTGGTCTTTATTTTCCAAAGGTGATTATACTTTATCAGAAGCAAAATGGGACCTTTATCGGCAGGACCGCTAACATTTATTTATTTGGCGCTGTGCGCAGGGGAAAAGTTAGATTCTATTTCGTCACAATCAGATAAAGGTAGAATCTTTTACTTAAAGCACTCTATTATTTGAAATGATAGACACATTTATCCCTCATTTCTGTGTGCCACGTACACTGAGTATAAGTCTAAATATCTTAGTTAATATCAATTTCATCGCCGCAAATGGGAACTATTTTGTATACGTGAATGATGGTCCGATATTTCCCATATTTTAATTTGCAATCTTCTAAATAGTAGAGGCTATACATTCTTGTAGGATTACACATTAGGCCTACATTTAATATAACTGGATAGTAATGCATAAATGTCTTTGTGTGAAATCGAAGCCTTGATCCAATACCATGCCAACTATTTCAAGTTGATATATCGGCAAGGCAATTGATTCGTGGTCAGAAAAGGTGTTGGAAAAAGAGTACATGCATATTATGCAGAAGAGGACATTGATTTAATCTTCCAAACTATGTAATAAATGACAAAAAGAATATACCAAATACTCGTTATATCATCGGCTATGTAATTCAATTACACTTTGAGTAAATTTATCATTAAAGTTGCAAGGCATCGAAATTAAGTTTTCTTTTTCTTCAAAAAATGCATTCACAGTATGTGACTATAGTAATGTACTCAGAATGTCGTCTTTAATTTACAGAAGAAAAAAAAAGTTTATTGCCAAAGGATTGTATGATACAGCCTTATTATATAGATTGCAACATCTTCTTTGTGATTATAAGATAATTATATATTAATCTCTTAGATATATTTCTATTTCAATTAGTCTTCCTTTTCTTACCTGGGCCTTAGCTTTCAGAAATAGAAATGCTTTAATGATATTTTCTGAAAACGGGGTGTGGTATATTTTTTCTTCTGAAATACATGTATCATTCTATACAAGCAGCTTTTTTTTCTCGCCGACATTTTCCACTCGAACAGGAAGAGTTTTTGCATCTTATCTAATCTCATTTTTCATGTTTGGATGAGCTAAAAAAGTACTGTGAAATCTTCACGTGTCTGAAATAGTAAGAAACGCATTTAAAATCTGCTTTCAATAATGAAACTATTATATAAATATTTCCAAATTTTCAACTTCCAAACATGAACATTTTCTTAACAGTATATTAATATTGCTATGCATTCAAGACGGTATATTAAGTGCTCTAACTATTTTGTGAACGTGTGGGATGTACGTTATTATTTCTTTGGTCTTTAAAGACAAATGTGTCAATCTAGATGTTTATAATATAACAAAGTAAGTCTACCTTACCGCGTTTCTTTATTAAAGACTGGAAAGAACACTTGAAATGGCAAATGAGTGATAGCAACATCTCTAAAGTCGATTTGATGATCGCCTTATGAAGTGTATAATTAAAATTATTTGTATGGGGAAAGAAAAAAACAGTGCGGAATGTCAAGATTCTATTTCATTTAACAATTGAATTGTGGTCACTTATCGGTTCTCTGTTAAATCAACATGCCTAAGATATATATATATTTTTTTTAATGCCTAAGATATTTGAAGAATATAGTGTCTTATTGATATTTCACACTTTCTCCATACGTGTCAATTTTTGATGAAAGTTTCCTACTGTATATAAAAGTGAGCATATACACTTTTAGGATTAATGGAGTTATAACATTATACATCAACCTCGACGAGTCGTTCTTAATTACAACCGAATTTGCGAACAGTGTGAAAACTTAGCAAAACATATTATGGACAATCGGTCAACTGCAGGCTATGGCCCTGTATATACGCATCACAACATTGCTTCTCTTTTCATCGTCTTTATATTATATTTAGATTTTAATCATTTAGTAATCAAAGGCATGTATGTCTGATTATGATAATTATGTAATAGGCAAAGAATATTATGACTAATTATAGAATAACGACACATGTGTGTGTAGATATAACATTATATTGTACATTTGTATATTTCAATATATTATATTTCAAATTTGTTAAGATGTAATTCTGTATCTTTGTTTCAGTCTGTAAATATAAAGAAAACCACATGTCCGTTTTTGTAAAGTTTGTATTTCGTTCTGATTCGAAATAAACGGATTTTGTTTTTATATAAAGAAGACGATCTTGCACAAAAGAAACTGTTGTTTAAATTTTGATTACGTCAACTGTTCTTCGTTTTCTTCATCTCCAATCGAGAGAGAGAGAGAGAGACAGAAAGAGAGTGAGAGAGACAGAGAGAGAAAGAGAAAGAGATGGCGAGAGAGAGGTATACAGAGCGGGGAGAGGAAGGTATAAAGAGGGGGTCGAGTTTTAGAGAGGGGAAAGAAAAAAGAGAGATTATATAGAAAGTAGAATGAGGTATAAAAGGGTGAGAGAGAGAAAGTAGAGGGATATAAAGGGAGAGAGAAAGTAGAGACATGTTAAGGGAGAGATAAAGTAGAGAGAGAGAGAGAGGGGGGGGTATAGATGGGAGAGAGAGAGGTACAGATGGAGAAAGGGGTTAGGCCGATATACAGTGCGTCCCAGAAAAAACGAAACCGAGAATTATCGATGTTTTATCATAACTTAATCACAATTATGATTGATGACATATTTGTAAAGCTTAGATCCTCCTTTTTCATTTTATGCAACTTATATAATGCATATTTCTCGCATGAGTGATTAAAATTAATTTGAAGAGAGGAAAACAAAAAGTCATTTGGCGGACGATATCTGAATTTCAAAGAGAAAATCACATTTCTAGAAAGTTGAGTTCTGCCCTTTGATAATTATGACACCTTAATCAGGAAAAATGAGCTAGGAATAAAAAAAAGTTCTGTTTGTTTAAATTAATGCTTGCATTTCTCTATAATTTTATGAAACGAATTCATTTTTACTGGCTACCTGCCGTATCAACAAACGAAATTAACAAAAGGCTTAACTCCGTTTCGTTGACAATCAGCCATAGACGAAAGACTTCATGCATGGAGAGAGAGGGAGAGATAAAATAGAGAGATGTATAGAGAGAGAGAGAGAGAGAGAGATGGGTATACGGTATAGCGTAGCGAGCAAGCGAATTTTCATCCTTTCAATAACCATATAACCATAACAATAACCTGCTTACCACCCCTTTTCTTAATCAATTATCAACATACTCCATTTTATTTCTCATTTTCTCCGACGTGTCCCGAAGCCGCGCCGGCAGGATTTTTTTGTTTGTTTGTTTGATTGATTTTATTTCTGCGTTCAAATAATATACAAATTCATAGTACAAAATTTCGAACAAAAACAAATACAATGAATACAAAGTTTACAAAAGTAATTAAATGAAAAATCATGTACAATTATATCA
>BEXV01000576.1:136858-153447 GCA_003118195.1 Hemicentrotus pulcherrimus | reverse complement strand
AAAAAAAATGACTTTGAACCAACCACATTCTAGGCTACGACTTACTTCTACTTGTACGACGATATTCAGCAGGATCCACAAGTCAGGATGTAGTGCTGAGGAATAAACTAGACCTATCTACTTCTACTTCTACTTCTACGACGATACTCAGCAGGATCCATAAGTCAGGATTTAGTGCTGAGGAATAAAATATCTACTTCTACTTCTACGACGATACTCAGCAGGATCCATAAGTCAGGATTTAGTGCTGAGGAATAAAATATCTAGTTCTTGGTCTAGATGCTAGGTGGAAGCGCTCCCTTGAAGCCCTCCAGTGAAGTAGCGTCAAGGGTGATCTTCGAAAGTGCATTCCACACAGTTACTGTCCGAGGGAAAAATGAGTTCTGGTAGACTTGGGTGCGGGATGGGATAGCCAGCAACTTCTTTGAGTGATACTGTCGTGTGTTGCTGGCAATCATGGGTGCTGTGTAATGGTGTGCATTGATGGCTACAATTTGGATCTTGTACATGAGGTGGAGGCTTGCAGCATTTCCTCTCCAGGCTCTCCCATTTCAGATGTTGAATCAAGGCCGAGATACTGGCCATTCGACGATATCTCTGGAGGGTGAATCTTGCTGCTCGCCTTTGTACTGCCTCGATATGGGATATATGCTTGTGTGTGTGAGGGTTCCAGACCGAGCAACAGTATTCCAGATGAGGTCTAACAAGGGAGAAGTAGGCTTGTTGGCGGATCTTTTGTGAGGTTTTGCGGAGATTTCTGCTGACTAGTCCAAGCATCCGATTGGCTCGGGATGTGATGTTGTTCATGTGGCCTTGCCAGGACAAGTTGGATGAGAAAGTCAGTCCTAGATACCGGACATCTGTTGCCAACGCAAGAGGAGTGTCTCCTACTAGTGTGTATGTCGTGGTGATGGCTTTCCGACGTAGGGAGAATGTGATGTGGAAGCATTTCTCGGTGTTGAATTTCATCTGCCATGTGTTAGCCCATGAATGCAGCCTGTTGAGATCTTGTTGTGGGGCTTGGCTATTAGTGACATCAGTGATTGGACGGTATAGAAGACAGTACTTACATGTACAGTACATGTATAGGAAGGGGCAGTGTGTCATCAGAATTGATCAAACCGGTTTGGAGTTTTTATTGATTAATAAGATAATGTCGTGCCAATTTTTTTAATTTATGACCTCAAAATTGGAATGACGACACCCCATAAGAAGAAATGAAATGCTCTCTTCTAATATCATAGTTGAAAACATGATACTTGCAGGCATTAGCTACATGTACATCTTCGTAATTGTGTATACAGGCTCTGCATATTTTGTTGACATCATTGATTGGTTTTGTTTGTGTAAGTGTTTTGTTAATAGGGTCTAAATGTCTTTAACTGTTTTGAAGAGTAAAGAGATTCGTAGGAAACGTTAAGCCTATAATTCACTACTTGAAATACGATTTCTACATATTCCTATTAATTGCAGGCAGCTGGCGCTGATGTCAATTCACATCAAATCTGGACTAGAAAATTATATCAAAAGGTCTTCCGATAGCAAAGAAAGAAAATGAATTCTACACACAAACTTGAGAACGGACAGTACATTGCAGGGGAACAACATGAACATCATCAGCAGAGAACATCATCCCCACCTGCATCGCTTACATCCTCTGCTGGATTAGATTCAAAATCAACTCTGAAGATTCCACAAGGAGTAATCGTCCGAACTCCTAGCGGGAGGGACTGCCAAGGACGTAAGACGCCACCTCGCTTCTTTGCCATCACGAACGAGCAGCTGCAGCAGATGAATTCAACAGCAAACTCGGAATCGATTGGACCAACGCACTTCAAATTCCAAGATGCGAATCTCACTGCGGATGAAGCAAAAGAGTGTGTCTGCACAAACTCTCTAAGAAGAACCGAGACGAACACCACGAAAAGTCCAAAAGATATCAAAGGGCGTCCGAAAAACAAAGATGGGATGATAACTCTCAAGTATCTTTTGGAGGCTGAGATCCATCGAAGCGATATAACTCAGACACCGAAGGTGGACACCCAGATAGAACATGAAAGGAAGAGCAATCACCTTCCGTCACCCTCTGCATCACCCAGAACAGAGTTTAGTCGTCAGGTGGATCCATGCATGCTAAGCTATAAAGAGACTTTATCGCCCAGCCCACGTCTTTCTGATGAGAGGAAAGTACCAACGCCTGTAAAGCATGATGCCGAGATCGCGGCAAAGTCGACTTCTCTACCAGATCCTTCTAAGACTATGATATCAACTACCGAGCTTTTCCCTAGTAAAGTTATTCCGAATCCTCTAAAGCCGTTTGATCAACAGAGTTTCCAAGGCAATAGTGATGGATCAATATTAGAACCGTCATCCAAACCTGAATGTCGTCTTGCCACACCAGATAATCGAGTACCAAAGGGTAGTCTTCTTCATATGTTGCTCTCCTCCACCGAACCTTCAGACAATCATCAAATATGTAGGCCATCACTGAAGGAGCACGACATCGTTGGAACCACACGAGCTACCTCTGGTCTACAGGATCAGAAATCTGTGATGGATCAAGCAAACACGAAGCTGTCAAATTCACCGTCATCAAGGGGAACAGTTGCATCAAAATGTCCAACAAATGAGCTAAAGGAAACGAAAGATTTTACTACAAAAACAGGTATCTGTGGTGGTTCTAGCCATATATCAGAAATCGTAAAAGCCTCAAATAGCAGGCCTACTCAGATGTCTACCTCATGGCCTGAAACTCATACATCAGAGTATTCACCAACACTATCAAGTAAAGGTATAGGAGCTTCTGCAGTTGTCTCTGATAAAGCTGAACTAACCGTTACTGCACCTACATCGCAAGTACTCAACGTCAATAATTCCGAAATAAAACCATCTCTAACTTCAATCAAATCAAAAGCACACAACGTTTCATGTACCACGTTACAAGTCATGAACCCACCACCACTGACCCAGTCGTATAATGCTGTTGAGATACAAGGCTTCAGTGTATCAAGCGGCAAAGTGCTTGATGATTCAGCAATGATTCCAGAAGTACCTTGTACAGATCATGCTGGAAAAGGTTCAGGAAATCTCAGCTTCGAAGTGAAGAGGGAGGATGACAACGTAGTTGCCCTTGGGAACTCCCAGAATATATTGAATACATCACAGACCACGAATGGTGGTACACCAAGACACGAACGAAAGGCTGAATGTCCTCAAAAGACTGCGCTGATCATCAATCCCGTGAAGACGACTTCGGCGTCAGTAGGTTCATGTTCTGCAGGGCCCTCTGGGCAGTTGTATGGCCTTCTTCGCTCTCCGAACAATGCAACAGGAACTGTAGTGCTTGTACCGCTGGGAAGTCAGCCTCAAAGTAGGAAAGGTAGCACAATCTTGACTGGTTCAGGAAACTATATCGTTTCAGTCAAACCTCATCCTTCTGCTCCAGTGATGATCAACAATGTGACGTTGACTGGCAACATCAATACAGATTCCTTCAACGTTTGGAAAAGGTAAGGAGGGGCATTTTAATAATAATTTATTTACAACCCTAACTTATTCCTAGAACCATTCTTCTGAGGCCTCGTGACATGATCTGAATAGCCGAAATGTTTCGTCGGCTCCCTTTGCTTGTTTTTTATGAAGATCAAGTTACTATTAACATTATATGAAAGAATGCAACTTCTGGCATGATCTATTATATTCATACAGTTTACAAGTTTTTTATATGGGTATCTGAAATAAAGAAATTAACAATTTTATTACTCTACTAAACTTTTCTTTTCACATTGCCTTTCTCTTCAGCTATGTCTGCCAAGCCTATCATGCAAAGTATGGCACGAACTGTGAGTACTACATGCACAACCGTTGGGTCAGCATGAGCGTTACCGAGAAGAGTCCCTTTGTTCATCAAGTCCAGAATAGTCTCCGTCCCCCGGTCGTGGTACAGACGTCTTCTAGCAATCCCCAACAGACGAGCCAAGAAGTCATCGACATCAAAGCACCCACATCAAAGAATTCCAAAGCGGAGATTCAGAGACAAATCAACGTCATCCCGAGACTGCAGACGACAGGTCCAGATCGACTTGTCACCGACAACCCTGTATCACTGAGTGAACAGGACATAATGAGGGAACTCTACAGAAGTACCAAGATGGCTAATATATCTCCCGACTTCCCGATGGCTAGCAACAACAGCACATTCAGGAAAATGATGAAAAGCTCCAGTGATTTCTTGACTGATCCAGCATCAAGTTTTGATCCAGTGTTTGCTCACTGCATCCTATCAGGGAGACGACACGACATCGACAACTGGATGGCGATGAAAACCAATTGGCAAGTGACCCCTGAATGGATAGTAGACTTCCGTGCAGCTTGTGATGAGCGAAAGAGGGCTAGAAGAGCCGCCATTGATGCGGGGGTGATGCGTCGTGTTGCCATGGTCCAGCGTATGGCAGGAATGATAGATGATGATGATGATGATGAAGCAGGATCAAGTACATGTACTTCCACAGTTCAGACACCACGAAAACAATCTGGGAAGAAAGGCAAACAGTTTGGGGATAGCAAAGAAAACACACCAGTGTGCCGAGAGAAAAGTTGCCAAAGTGTTCCGATAGGAGGGTCAAGTCCAAAAGTAGGTACTTTGTTTGATAAGAAAGGTGACAGATGCTTAACTCCTGCAGAAGTGCCAACCGCAACAGGGACATTGACAACAGGTTTAGAAGTTGTAAAACCTGTATTACAAGACCAACTTACTCCCGAGTGTGGAAAGCCATCGCTATACTATGAACAACAGTCTTCTTCGAGTGAATTTAAGATGGAAAGCCAGCCTCAGGTCATAGCTGCGATGAAATCCAAGGAATCGCAGCAAACAGTATGTCCTAATATAACTCTACCTACACGCATGGCGATAAAAGATGAAGGTTTGCCGGTTGCACTGCCAATGAATAATGCCGAGAACTATTCTACGGTCAGTCAGGAGGAAGGCTGTCATTCTCAAGATGAAAATATTATCGGGGACCTGGATCTAATCGACGACGAACACCTTTGGAACATTCAGTGTAGCCTGTTCCCACCATGGCAGCGCGTTCCATCGTTTATCGATGCCGATGCAGCAGATGATTTCTTTAAGGATCTCGACAGAGATTTACTGAGCGTACCTGTCGCACCTCCACCTCCTTCGATCTTCCATAATTTACAGATGGAAAACGGGGCTAAAATAGAGAGAGCAAAGAACAAACCTGTCCTCCCGGACAATCATGACGTAGATTGTAACGTCTTAGGGCATGTGAATCAAACATAACACGACAGCCACTGCCGGGAAGCACTGTTGATTACGTCTGCTGAGGTTAATATCCCAAGTACTTCTTCAGCCTTCCTTCATACTCCGAAGGGGTGTAAGAAAGCTATGGACTTGCCACTTGTCCATAGGCGCTTATTCTCAGATATCCCAATCAAGAATAAATGCCAGTCAGGGGACTGTGACCCAACGGAACCCACGGCACCACTTCGAGCCCATATTTCAAAGACCGCTGAAACTCATGAGGTATTAAGTATTCATGAATGGTTGGATGACTGTATTGAAAGTACAAGCGAACATGAACGTGTCAAGGGAATTCAGAAGACAGATCCCATGAGCAGAGAGGAGGAAGAAGATGCAGCCGTATCCAAATTACTCGAAATTCTTGACGAAACACATCGAACGACACTACCTGAAAATGTTGAAACGGTTTCCTACCAAAATATCACACCAAAACATGGCTGGACTACAGAAGAGAAGGTTGTTAGTGGTGAATGTTCTAGGATATCATATACTGCCTATGATGTGCAGGGATCCACTGGGGGAAGGTCCTCACAGGTGGTTGATGAAGTCGGTAAATGGCATGAATCTCGACCAATAAGTGCCATAGAATCTGTAAAGTCATTAATGTCGCTATTACCTTTGATAGAAAATTCCCTAAATCTCTCGCCGGTAAATGAAATTTTGAATGAGGTGGTGAGGGATGATGACATTGATTGCAGCTTTGGTAAGAGTGATGGACCGTCACATCAAAAGGAGATTCAAATAGACCTTGTCCAGGGTGTCACTCACAGCATACCTGTCGACGCTGGCAGCCCTGAGCACAGTGTAAGTGTCAGTCAGGAGGCGAAGGCGGAGCCGGAGGACAACTTTGGTAAAATCGAAAGATGGCATGAAGAGATTAAACCCATAATCGCGCTTGCCGTCAACTCCTCGTCATCCTCATCTTCTGTCGAAAACAAAATTAGACGGACCGATCCCACAAATAATCCGAGAACCACTCCTGTCGATGAACTAGAGGATGAAGACACAAAATATGATGACTTAACAGAGGACCAGTAAGATGACGGTAAGGCAGTCACCAAAGAGCAAACTAAGACAACATCTAGCTCATCGGGAGAGTATGTGACTGCATATGAGACTGCCCCACATGCAAGAGGGTTCGACGACAGAAGAACACCAGAGCTTAGTCCTACAATCAAAACGGAACCATGTGAAGAAGCTTCACAAACTTCAACGACAGACGAGTCGAGTAGCCCACCAGTGTCCGCAGATGGTCCAACAACGTTCAGAGAGTATGCTGAGGGTGACGTTTCAGATGGAGGTATGGATAAGGCTGTCTCCAGTGAAGAGAAAACATTTCATGAAAGAATAAGCTCATCGGGAGAGTATGTGACTGCAGATGAGACTGCCCCACATTCAAGAGGTTTCGACGACAGAAGAACACCAGAGCTTAGTCCTACAATCGAAACGGAACCATGTGAAGAAGCTTCACAAACTTCAACGACAGACGAGTCGAGTAGCCCACCAGTGTCTGCAGTTGGTCCAACAAATTTCAGAGAGTATGTAGAGGGTGACGTTTCAGATGGGGGTATGGATAAGGCTGTCTCCAGTGAAGAGAACAAATATCATGGAAGAATCAGGAAGAAAAGAAGGCAAGACATGGTGCTAGATGGTCCAAATGAAAACGCCCTAGACGCGAGTCACGCCGTCGCACAACCCTCAAGCGACACATCATTGACTTCCGTTTCTTCATCATCTACATCCTCCTCACGTATTACAACAAGCCGAAATAGCAGAGGGAGGAAACGAAGACGAAGGAATCAAAGACATCGCAACAAGTGCGACCGAAAAGCTCCAAGAGATGGATGCACTCGACAAGAATCACGTAAGTCAGTGGCAGCGAAGGAGTAAACACATCTGAATCAGGATGAAGATAGGAATGACAGCGAAGGCGATGCCCCAAATAAATCGAGTCTTAAGAGAGCACCAAGACAAATCATTGAGACTAATATCACCAAGTTATTGCAGAACCGAAAAGATGGACCATCAAGGCCACAAGATGCTGGGCATGCTGATCACGCGGACGAAGACCAATCAGGCGACGATAGTCAAGGCGAGTATGTTATCGCAGATCAGTCCCCGACGTCGCTGAAAATCGTGATGCGAAGGAGCTCGAGATTGAAAGTGAGTAGGGTTTCAAAACTGCCAAGGCTTAGATCAAAACGGAATGCATCGGGGGCGTTTCAAAGGAACGCATCTAGGTCATTGGTTCATGCAAAGGTTAAGAAGACAAGGAAGAGGGAAAGTAGAGTGAAATGAAGAATTCGTCATGATTTATAAAATCACATCTATGTGTAAAACTGTCTTCGTCAAGGTGGAAGGGACGATCATTTCGCTTTCAGTGGCATATACAGGGGACGCAATACCCCCTGCCTCCCTCGACCTGCCCATCCCAATCGAAATCGAAGGAGCGTGGGGGGGGGGGATTGGAGGAAGTGAATGAGAAGGAGAGGTGGAAGCCAATGTTAAAGCCCCATCCCCAACTACCACCACCACCGCCAAAGGGTCTCGTTCTCTCATACCTTTCATCTACATCGTAAGACCGGTGCCCCCCCCTTCTCTCTCCTCAACGGCTTTACTCATAGCTACACCACTGGTCTTCATACTGCGAGTTTATACTTATGTCACAATAGTTGCTTTTAAAATCGAATTGCTTGTGTTTAAATTCTACTTTGATTATGTTGTATCATTTTGTTTGTTTTTGTTTCAATATGACTACACGTATGACCTTCATTACATGGTTAAACGATCTGTAATATGTACCACATTTATTCAGAATTCAATCTGTTTTATTTTATTATGCTTGAATAAAATCATTTCCGGCAAAAACATTGATGTCATTGTCTTCTTTTGTTTCCCTTTTGTAAAAATGTGACCACATTATCGAAATGTGATCGGCCCGAACCATTTACAATCAACTGTCTGATATAAGGACAACACTTACTTGTCTACATACTTAAGGTGTATTTACAGTATATAATTTGTAAATTGTTTTTGGATTATGTGCAGAACATTTACGTTGTTGATTACTTTGAACTTAATAACAATAACACGAGTTAGTGGTATAAATGTAAGTTTGTTTACACGAGATTGCAAAAATATCAACATATTCATAAGGACAACACAAGTATAACATTTGGAACGTAAAGACATAATATTAAAGTGTGGCATTCTAAAACAAATTCAAGTCTTGAAAATTGAATTGGAAAAACAAAATTGAAAACAGAATTGAAATTATTAATATCTACCTCTAACTCTCTCTCTCTCTCTCTCTCTGTTTATCTACTTCCGTCTCTCTCTCTCTCTCATTCCATTTTCGTCCAATTCTCTCACTTTCTCGTCCTGTTTCATTTCACTCATTTTTCCCCGCTTCTCTACTCTGTTTTAGTATCTTTGTTGCTCAATAGTGATTGTAAATAAACATAGTATGGTTTTCCGAAAAATATTATCCCTCTGTCTTTTCTATGAATCTTATACACGCCAAGAACAACACTCCAATACGTCTGCCAATATATTGTATATTTGTTTTTATTATTGCTTTGTTTTTATTTTGCTTTTCCCTGTTTCATTAATCATATGCCTAAAATACCTCGTTACAGTTATAGTTAGCCATTTCAAAGCACCAGTACTGTGTTCGTCATATACCATCATTCAAGTATATATCCAATGCAACTTAGAATATTCACAACCGTACAAACAAAAATAAGAAGCGCAAAATGATGGAAAATAATGGAAAGTCATTGAAAGGATAATGAGAAATAAATATATACATTATTAAAAGAGATAATAAAATCGATGAATTATAGCAAGCGGGTATTAAATATTTGTCTTATTGCCTTGAATATTGAAAATGAATGATTAAAAGAGTATTAGCAAACAGAGATAAATATCAAACAATAGAGCATAAACATATTTTACTGCTATCATTAATCATGTTTATGTTTATTTTTTAACTGGGATGAGTTCGAAACATAGTATCACGGAGAGCAATCAAAATTGTGAAAAGCTCAATAAACACAAAATTTCAAGGATAAATAATATGATTTGTTTCAAATATGGATCTTGCTTGAAAGTAAAACAATTCTTTAGACTGTTCATGAGAAACATAAGAGCTAAAACTATTAATTGGTGAGATAGAAGACCATTGAAATATTATGGGTGCATCAAAACATAAATGACCTCATAAATAATATCGAGTATTGGAAAGGAGGATGTTATAATCAAAGCTGTGTTGCATCACAAAAATGATATGAATGGACGAATATGAATACACTTGACTTCTTTCTATGCATTCCTTTAAGAGAATATATATATATATATATATATATACTACATGGTCTGGTATTCATTACGGCAAGTAGACCATGGCAAAATTAATCAAACTTAAGAGGAATTATAAGAAGCATTTTTCATATTTGTTTCATTAGATTCATGAAATGCATTAAAATTGGAGTAATTTATGGGGTAAAAACTATTTTTTACTGGAATATTAGAATATTATTATAACAATAATTAATAACTCTTTGTAGAATATATGAGTAAACACCCTACTGGCACTCAGAAGGTGACATTATTCATTTAAGAAATATTGGATAGATTTAATATCTCTCTCCACCTGTCCATGAAACTACATACTGATGTTTCATTTGTTAAACAATTAGTTCAGTATAAATTAAAAGTCAATAGCCCTTGAACTGACCATTCTTAACTGTCCCTAGATTCACAAAGGGAAAGGGAAGCAAAATCACCAATTCAAATTATATACCGCTACACAAATTCAATGCATACTTCAGACACACTATACATGTACATCCTCACCTTTCATACCAGATTTGATCAAAAAGTATTAACAAAATCTACACTTGAAGTTTGGCGAGTGGGCCTTCCAAATTTCCAACAAAATATTTAAATCAAAATGTCAAAAGAATGAAAAAGAAAGCATAAAAGAAATATGTACACAATACATAAAAAGACTTGATAAGCAAACCATATACATACCACTTTCTTAAACATTCATACATGATAGCAAATAATAACTTGATAGTGTAATTATTTTGCAATTAAAGTTGTTTTTATGTCATATCAATAATAAATGGACAAATACAGATAATTTGCTTTAAGTATTTGAAAATATATGCAAGTTATATATGCGAATTCTAATTCAAAGAAGAATTATTGTCATCAAGAATTCCAATAGCAAATAATATACATTGACAGGCATACAACATTCGACGACTTTTAAATTGTAACATCTTTCACAGATCCTTTTCTTTTTAAAAACTCATCCTTAAATAAATTCCTTTTCAAAATACATCGATTCATCCATGATCACATTTAAATAAAGTGACATACAAATCTGTTGATACAAAAATATAAATTTTGTTGATATTCATCAATAAATCATGTTACTTGTTTGTGCAAAGTTATGAATGACATGTCAAGAGGTAAAAGGATAGAACAAAAATTAATGGAAAGCTGTCATTTTTGCTTCTAACTGTTTGTTTTAATTCATCCTAACTTTCATAAGTAAAAAAACCTCAAGAGAATTCATCTTGAGTAAAATATCCAGTAAAAAAATTATCTCCCAGTCTAAAATGGTCGAGTAGACAAGGTTGCATGCACCTATTAGTACATACTATCTAAATGCAATCCCAATCTTTCAGTTCATCCTTAATGAAATGGTCTGGAGGCGTATTTTGAAAAAATCTCATAGATTCCTTTGCACAATTTTAGACACATTCTAAAAACGTACATTGTCAAAATACAGTAGTTTGGTATTCCTCATAAAAACACCAAAGTTTTACAGCATAAGTTACATGCATGCAAATCGGATAGAAACATTACCAGCCTTCGTTGAATTGACGGTACATATATTTTTAAAAAAATTTTTTTTCCATTTAGATTTTCCTCTACTTGACTTCACAACTAAAAGCTTCTATTAGCTGTAAAGGCAAAGTATATTTGTGACCAACAGCATGAAATCTGTATAAGAATTTGTTAACTGTTCCTCCTATTTTGACAAGAACATATGGTGAACGTTGATTTGCCCATGCTGCCCCAGTTTTAGGGAACAACCTCCCAGACTCTCTTAGAAACATAAAAACAATTAATAAATCCTGGACTGATCTTAAGGTTTACCATGTTGTACCAATAAAAAGGAAATAAATGAAGTTTTTAATTTAAGAAAAAAAAAACCTTAAATTTGTTAGCATGAATT
This sequence comes from Hemicentrotus pulcherrimus, assembly GCA_003118195.1. Taxonomy (NCBI): domain Eukaryota; kingdom Metazoa; phylum Echinodermata; class Echinoidea; order Camarodonta; family Strongylocentrotidae; genus Hemicentrotus; species Hemicentrotus pulcherrimus. The sequence goes on along the minus strand of BEXV01000576.1, from coordinate 141,868 downwards.
TTTTTCTTCAAACTCCTTCCCACCAGATCTCAACAATAACAAATCCTCATCAATGCAAGCGATATGCTACAGGCTCAAGTAATGAACAGGGGTAAATTCACATTTGATTTACAATTTTGAAAGTTTACAATTAATTAGCTTTAAGTTATATTTGATGTACAAACAGAGAAGGATGTTTCTACAATTGAAGCAATGTGGCACTTATGACTTTGAAGTAAAACAAGAAACCAGCTCAAAACCTTTTCTTGCTACAAAGTTTTTGTTTTAGCCTTGGTTGTGTTTTTGCTTGAAGGTCTAAATTTGGCAAACCTTCCTATTTTTTTTTCCTTCGTGATCGTGTCGTCTTCGTCATGTTCAAAGGTTCCTCTGGATTCTGTAGCTCTGTTCTCAGGACTGTACTTCTTGCTTTTCTTTCCCATTGAAAGGAACGAACCAAAGAACCCACCCTTCTTTTTCTTCATAGAGCTGTCCATACTGGCTTCAGAGGTTGTAATGAGGTCAGGAGGGGACAAGCCCAAGTTGGAAGAACGCGAACCCATTACTAATGACCCGCTGCTTCCTGCTAGGTGGTCCTTCCTGCGTTTGGATTGATTGCGCTTGAAGACGGAGGCGTAGAGCCTGGCTCCGCGAGAGCGCTTCCCTGTCTTTGGAGTAGCTAAATTTGAGTCTCCCCTTTCAGGGGAGGCTTCCGATAAATGCTGATTCTGTTCATTTGCATAGATGTTGACTCGAGGTGGAGTGGGTGAGGAGGATGATACATCAATTCTTATTTCATGACTGGAGGCTGACTGCTGCACTGGTGTCTTTTCTGGATATTTCTGCTCAGGTTGCTTAAGTAGCGCTGCTGTTGACTTTTGTTCAGTAAGCTCTTGTCGGGTATAGTGAGTTGCAGATGTATGTTTTGGTCCCTTATCGATTTCCTGATTTTTTTGTTGGAGCTGAACATCCAAACTTGGACCCTTCTCATCCACCCCAGGAAGATCAGGTTCATTTGGTTTGTCTTCATCAACTTTGTTCCCTGTGAGACAATGTGTTGTTGACTTTTCATGATCTAAATCACTTGGTAAAGGCACTTGGTTTGTATGATCATGTTCAACTGTTTGGTTTTGGCTGTCTTCGGGAGCAAACACATCATCCTCTTCCTCCAGGATGTTGCCTTTGCTGTCTATCTCTAGGGCCACATCCTCAGGGACATCGATATCCAAGCTACATCGGGGCGTGTTGTTACTGTTGTTTGAGTTGAGGTCTGTATCATAACTGACATTGATGAACTCCTCCATCTCTTCAATCATCAGATTCAACTCATCATCGCCTTCCATACCCTTGCTGTTCCTTCCCCCATATTCCTTGGACGGAGAAGAGTTCATAGAGTTGACTTCTCCATCACTACCCATGTTCTCTCTCATCCTCGGTTCATCTAATATCTCCTCAGTTTGGAGAGAGGAGGTCGAGGCCTTCTTACCTCGCAAAGAATTCTTAATGTCTGAGACCCATGACCCAATTGAGCCTTTCTTCTCTGCCGGAGAGGTTTTCTTGTCCTGGTGTGCACCAGGAACCTTTGTTCTCTGCACAGGTGGTGACACGGAACCACCACTCTCTCCTAAGTGATGCCCATTCAGGGCTACACCATCGTGATTGTCATTCACTTTTACATCATGCGCATCACTGCCGTTCCCAATAACTACAGGGCCATTATTTCCACTTCCAACGCTTGACTCATCAATAAACGATCTCCTCTTCATCTGTCTGATATCCTCATCAACTTGCAAACACAGTGCATCGATCTCTCCCAACATATCATCTGATTTCACATCAGTCGTCACATCCCCTGCCCCATCCTCCCGCCGCGATACAGCAGGAGTCGATGCGCAGCTCTCGTCCATCGATAACGATGCGACATCGCTCGTGGTCGATGCCATCCCATCACTAACATCTTTCCCACTGCTCATGGATGCCATCACCGAACCTGCACTCATACTGACAGGTTTGGTATTCTGTTTCTCATCAATCACCATGGCTTCTACCAGAGGGGTTCGATCCACGTCCCCCGCCCCTCCTTCACTCATGTAACTGCCCATAACACCATGCATATCAGGGGAGCATACACCTGATGAATCCTCTTTCCCTTCACTTTCGCTACTTCTTGTTCCATTTGAAAGTGTCTCCGCCTTCTTTATCTTTTTGTTGTTACCCTGTGTCTTTGTATCCTCTCCTGCCTCTACTCCCACATTGCCATCAGTATTATTCTCTGCTATGGTCTTTCCGGCTTCAACACCCCCTTCACTAGCATCTGACCTACTCTTATTACCTTCAGATAAATTACCCGCATCCACAACGTCTTGCCCCCCTTTACCCTTGCCGCCTCCTTCCTCTCTGATGGATGCTACACTAGGCATCCTAATGCTGTCGCTGGTACTGCTCTCATCATCTTGTTTGCTCCGACTGCCCCTCCTAGAGAGGCCTGATATACTGGAAGAGGTCGACCTGAGGCGTATAGATCTCCTCTTCGCCTTTATGGGGCTCTGGCCAGGGCTGGGTTCATCTGCAGACATCTTGTTTTTCTTCAGAACAAAGCCCTGAAGAAAAATAACCAAGAGGATAGAAATATTATATCAACCTTTTCTCTTGTAACTCTCGCATTTCCTTTTCTCAATCAATTTAGCTTTTTCACTAATTCAGACTTGCTGATCTAGAGGCGAATTTCCGATTACTTAGTAAATATGTCAGAACATTTTATTTATCTATAAATCTATTCCAATTAAAGTTTGTGCTTTATGTTCTTGCAGTGCATACCTCATCCAGATCTCATTATTTTCTTCCTAATTTGTGTGTTACTTTCCTTCCAGCTTGGTAAATTTCCTTCTTTTATAACTTCTTCAAGAAATTTCTTTAACATATTTCATATTCCTTTATTTTGACTGTTTCATGCTCTCTGAATTGACAATTCTCTTAAAGGGGTTGTAGCTTGGCCTTCGTGAAACAGATCAAAGTTATCTTCATGCTTCGGTCTCCCATATGTTGTCATATTATACCCTATTGCCCCCGAGTCAGGCCACGGTAAAGACGTGTAATCTCGTCATGCTACACCCCTTTTATCTCCAATTTTGTGTAATGTTGTGCACCACCTCTCACCTTTCTAATATCCTTCAGCAGATTGTCTATCAGACATCCATCCTCCTCTTCCTCTGGCGCCCTGAGGCCGACGCTAGGTACCCCTCCTGCAGCCACCCTCGCTGCCTTCTTCTTCTCCATCTCCTCTCGTTGCTTCTTCCGCTGCTCGGCCTTCTTCTCGGATATCTTTCGCTTTTCATTGTCCTGCACAAAAACAAAACTGGATGTTAAACTCGCTCATCCTACGTAACGTACATAGAACCTGGTATTAACGTAGCCTAAGATAGGGTAATACAAGAGTGCGATTATATGGTTGGCGGACATAACTAATAAAAAGCAGCAGACATGACTGATAAAAAGCAGCAAACAATATTGAAATTGTATTCTAATACATGAATATATGTTATATTTTCAAATATGACAGTTGTGATCTGTATATGAATATTCGCCCCTCATAAACATGTCACAAGAACAACAAAAACCCATTCACTCTAGGATGAAGATAAATTTATTTTCATTCATTACATATTATATTGTACATCCCATTAATTTTCACCTTAGTACATGTACTAATTGTAGTAATCCCAAGTTTGACAACTTCATGACCCTCGCCCTTATCTGTAACATTTAAACCAATATACTTACATCCTGGCACTGCTTGATGCGCTTGGTAAAGGTCTCAAAGATCTGGAGGAATTCTTGAAGTTTGAAGGTTGCCGCATCTTCACAGAAGTAAATAGCTAGGTCTGTGGAGAGAGTCTCAATCTTGGCCAGACCTGCCTCAAGTTCTGCTACTTCTTCCTTAGCAACCTGAACAGTAATCAACCACATTTGAATGTTGAATGAAAATATGCAAAACTAGAAACTGCGCGCTCGGCGGGTTGCGCAGCCGAGCACATGTATCCCCTGAACCAACTGCATTGCAGTTTTGTGGGTGTTAATGTTAACAGTACAAGTTTAGTGGTGTATGTTGTTGTACTAGGCTCGCGGCAGATGTCTGATTTTGGGGAAAAGGTGGAGGCTAAGGTACTGTAGCTTTCTTTTGAACTTGTTTTCAATTACAGGTCCATGGATTCTGGTCTGTATTCATTTTGGTAGAAATATAATCTACATGAAAGGTATTATAGGTGTGAAAAGAAACTGTTCAAGTGTGTGAGGCCTTTTAAACCTACTGGCATGCTGATAGGTTTGAGATAAAGTGTTCACAAAGTAATCTTAACTATTTCTTTACATCATGGTTACTGTGGCAACCAGGGCTCCGCCCCACAAAGGCTTCATCCTCTTTGGTTGATGCACCTTCATACCAAAGAAGAAAATGATCTGACAAGAACTCGGACCTGTAGAGCGTTCACAAGGTAATCCTAACTATTTCTTTATATCATGGTTACCATGGCAACCAGGACTCCGCCCCACACCAAAATCAATAGGCTTCATCCTCTTTTGTTGATGCACCTTCATCCTCTTTTGTTGATGCACCTTCATACCAAATTTGAAAATGATCGGACAAGAACTCGGACCTGTAGAGCATTCCCAAGGTAATTCTAACTATTTCTTTATATCATGGTTACCATGGCAACAAGGACTCCACCCCACACCAAGATCAAAAGGCTTCATCCTCTTTCCTTCATACACCTTTATACCAAATTTGAAAATGATCTGACAAGAACTCGGACCTGTAAAGCCTTCACAAGGTAGTTCTAACTATTTCTTTATATCACGGTTACCATGGCAACCAGGACTGCGCCCCACACCAAAATCGATAGGCTTCATCCTCTTTCCTTAATACATCTTCATACTAAATTTGAAAATGATCGGACAAGAACTCGGACCTGTAGAGCGTTCACAAGGTAATCCTAACTATTTCTTTATATCATGGTTACCATGGCAACCAGGACTCCA
>BEXV01000576.1:122742-135555 GCA_003118195.1 Hemicentrotus pulcherrimus | reverse complement strand
ATATAAGGAAAAGGTAGTTACAGGAGATTTACAGAAATTCAAGAATACCTAATTGGCAAATTAATGCTTTTGTAACATTTTGTCAGTGGCTACTTTTACATAAATAAATAGCTAGATCTTTTGAGAGAGTCCCAATCTTGGCCAGACCTGCCCCAAGTTCTCCTACTTCTTCCTTAGCAGCCTAAACAGTAATCAACCACAAATTGAATGTTGGATGAAAAGATGCAAAATATACAAGGAAAAGGTAGTTTCAGGAGATTTACAGAAATTCAAAAATACCTTGGCAAATTTTTTTGTAACATTTTCTCAGTGGCTACTTTCACAGAAATAAATAGCTTGATCTTTTGAGAGAGTCTCAATCTTGGCCAGACCTGCCCCAAGTTCTCCTACTTCTTCCCGAGCAGCCCGGAAGGAATCAACCAAATGTATATAAGGAAAGGGACATGTAGTTTTAGGAGATTTACAGAAATTCAAGAATATATTCGCAAATTTTGAATAGCAGCTCTGACGAGGCATGATTTTCTTACAATTTCTCTGTGGCTACTTTTAAGATGAACCCATTTCTCACTGCAACCATGGACCTAGCCCAACACTGTTCTTAAACCTGCCATAAAACCCAACCATAACTCAAGCCCTCACCCTGTAACATGACCAAGTATATCCTGGAGCATATGTTGGATAATCTAACGGGCTATGTCATAGTCTTATAATACAGTAAACATGAAATTGAATTTCAGAGATAAAAGTAATTTCACATCAAGGTTTACATATGGATAATAACATGCAATTGAAGAATGTTAATGCAAGTAGTATTCACTATCAATCATGTATACATCTCATTGAAAAAATGCAACTTAAAGCCTATCTGCACTAGTTTAGCCAGGATGGATTAGAACCTCTCTGCATGGTCACTGACAGGTGGTTATCTCTTCAAATCAGCTCTCAATTAACATCAGAAAAAGGGGACCATGGGGGACCAATGGTCAACAATTAGGCATTGTTTGCTATATAGAGGGTGCAAGTAGCTATACATAGTGCAGTGGGGCTTTTAAAAATCTATATGATTCGTGGAGAGAGAACTGTCTACCTTCAAAAATTGCATGAGTTGTGCTTTGATGTCATCCGATGCTGAGTCTACTTGTTTTTGGACCTTGGAAAGGCTCTTGCGAAGTTGATTCACCTCCGATGTCAGGTGATCCACTGATACCCTAGATATGCGAAAGGATAAAATGGGTTAGTGGAAAATTGTAATACATATTCAACAGAATATCCCAAAAACAAAATTGTATACTGAATACTGCTCTAATAGATGGTTTTTCCCTTTTGCAGACCTGAAGTTCCATGAATCCTGTGGTATATCGAAAAGGGTCTATTATTCAGAAAACCTTACCAAATGAGAAAAAAAAATGGAATCTGATGAGACAACATGAGTCGAGTACAAAGAAGAAGAGCACTGTTACTGCGAAATACTCCGCAAGGAGGAGGAGGTAATGAGTTCAAGTAAGTAAGATTCTGTGGACTTGCCTGCATGCCTGAGGCAGGTTCTTCATCTCGTCTGGGAAGGTGAGGAGTTCAGGGTCCTTTTCCTCGACCATCTCAACCAGGTAATGCATTAGAGTCATCCTTGGCTTGTTGGCTCTGGTGTCCTGGAGCTTGAGCAGGGAAGATATCTTGAAGGCTATAGCATTTCCTGCATACCCACCCTGTAGGAAACATATCAAGAGGACAAGAGGTTTAAAGAACTGTCTGATGCAAGAGCAAAAGGGTAATTATGTCCTTGTTGGCTCTGGTGTCCTGGAGCTTCAGTAAGGAAGGTATCTTGAAGGTCATGGTGTTTCCTGCATACCCTCTCTGGAAGAAAGTACTAAAAGGACAAGAGGTTTAAAGAACTGTCTGATGCAAGAGCAAAAGGCTATAGCATTTCCTGCATACCCACCCTGTAGGAAACATATCAAGAGGACAAGAGGTTTAAAGAACTGTCTGATGCAAAAGCAAAAGGGTAATCATGTGCTTGTTGGCTCTGGTGACCTGGAGCTTCAGCAGGGAAGATATCTTGAAGGCGATAGCATTTCCCGCATACCCTCTCTGGAGGAAGCATATCATCGGTGGGGTGACAAAACCTTGTATCTAAATTTTTTTAGATTTTGATTTTTTTACATAATTTTGTAACTAATGGCCTACGACACCACCTGATAAATCCATGGAATGCCTCCCGTCTCGGTTTTTCGCAAATTCCACACAAACACCCTTAAACTCAACCTCGTAACTTTAACCCCCTTTGAAGCTGCACTGACAAAACCTCGTAACATAAGATATGTAATTCATTTTCCTTGTAACTCACCGAAGTAAGTATATTCAAATCCTTGTATCTTATTCAACCAAATCCTCGTAACTCAATCAGAGTTGAAAGTAAGAACTCGTATCTCAATTTGAATAAAAACTAACAACTCTATCTCAATGTAGATAAAAGCAAAAACCTCGTAAATCACTTTCAAATATATAAAAAAAATTATTTTACTGTATTTCAACAATGACATAACAAATTGTATAAATATTCCAATTTTAAAAAGAAAGGACTGTGTCACAGCACTAAATTTGTTGAGACAGGACAGTTTTTTCGCTCTCCTGAAAATTCAAGATTTTTGAGATAGGAGGTTTTGTCACCCCACCGACGATATCTAGAGGAAAAGAGATTTAAAGAACTGTTTGATGCAAGAGCAAACGGGCTCTGTTGTCCTGCAGCGTCATTAAGGAAGGTCATGGTATTTTCTGCATACCCTCCCTGGAAGAAAGTATTGTACTAAAAGGACAAGAGCTTTAAAGAATGTTCCACTGCAGGAGGGTTATCCTTGGCTCCCTGGTGTCCTGGAGGTATAAATAAGGAAGATATCGTGAAGGCCATTGTGTTTCCTGCATACCAGTCTTGGAAAAAAGATATCAAGAGATTTAAAAGGGATGTCCAATACATGCTTAATAGTCCTGGTGTCTTGAAAAGAGTTCAGGAAGTTTTTGATATCACAAAACCTATAATGCAATTTATATGTTCGCTGTTGTTGCTGTTCAAATTGAACTCTCTCTCTCTCTACTTAACATCATATAACAAAAATACATATCAATGTGAAAATCGTATGACTAACCACAATGGGAAAGTTAAAAATATATACTCACAGCATTTATGTAGTTTCCTGTGACCAAGATGAGGGCCAAAAATTCTTCCAGCATCTTGCTTTCTAGAATATCTAAAAGAGGAAAAATATTCATCAAATGTTAAGTTTTCTTATTATGGGTATGTATTTTATTTTGGGGGGAAAAAAACTAGATACAGTAGTAACAACAATATTGTAAATATTACATTTATCATGTAAGTGGAACATATGACTTACAGGTGTAACTTTGATTTGTATTTTTACTGGCTTCTAATTCAAATATATTTTCATAAATAGTAAATAAAAATTTAAAAAATTAAATCGCAAAGCTGTTACAAAGTTGTACATAACATTCCATGGATATATTCATAATCAATACATTGGTGACTGGCTTCATACAAACTTTTTTTTTACAAATTTACAGATAACATTTCATGACTATATCCAAAATCAATACAACCAATACAATACAATGGTGACATGATTTTTTTTAATACCTTGTGATGCTTGAGCAGTGATATTGATGGCAGGTGTTAAGTAAGCGATTGCTGCTGCATGTTCTTCCTTCATCATCATACCCTCAATACGCAGTTCATAACTGAAAGAAACAGAATCTTGTTGTTTAATAAGTTGCTGAAGAGAAAGGGAGTGGTGCGCAAAGATGTGTTCAGAATGGTAAATGCACCCTTGTTGAAAATCGTAGAGATATGCCATAGTCATACTTTTGAATCTATAAAAGCACGAACAATTTGCTTTCCGGATGCATCTTTACGTACGTGCCAAACATTTGTCCTAGTTACACCATGAAGAAGAAATAAAGACGAATAAAGGTTATGATGCATCTATGTAGTAATACTACATGTGTAGTAACAGAATGCAAGATTTCAGCACACCAGAAGATAATTAAACTACAGTGCTTCATGAATGCTGCCTAATTATATAATAAAAGTGATTTTAAAAATAATCAGGAATTGAAGTAGGATCACTTATAACATCACACTAAATGAAATTTCCATGGCATTTCAATAATTACACAATCCTGTTCACACCAACAACAAAAAGTATAACCTGGGGGAAATTAATATAGATTTAATTTTGTGTAGCTCAGGAAATGGCACATTGATATCAATTTTTTGTCTGCACTCACTTTGGTAACTGTGATAACTGAAGGTAAAACTTCTCTGCAGCTCCTAGCTTAGTTTGGTCACCCTTGAATGCTTTGAGCATTTCCAGCTGCATATAGAAACAGCGATTACAAACATGAATTAAAATCACATACAGCGAGAGACAAAACCAATCAAGCAATACTAAACCGAAAAAAAATGTAGTCAAGTCTTTCATAAATGTTTGAAAACAGTCAAATACATCTGTGATGTTTCTGAATCTCATTTGAGTAAGTATTTACATACTAGGCGGTAAACTAAGAAAGGAAAAATATGATATTCTTTTGGCCAAAACATCAGTAAATCATAATACCTTGGAAAAATAAACTTGGTAGCTAATAAGATGCATCTATATGTTGGTTTCCTTGGATATTAATAGTACATAATATGTCCCATAAAATAAAAGTGAATTTGCTTTTCTTCAACCTTTACTTTTGTTGCGTTGACAATTCATACCTCATCTTTTTCTGGTAGGAATTTCATCAATCCTCCGAGTCATATATATGTTGGTTGCCTTTGAGATTAATAGCAAATAACATGTCCCATAAGATTAAATCATTGCTTTTTCTGTGTTGGAGATTCATACCTCGTCTTTTTCTGGTAGTAGTTTCATTAACCCTCTGAGCCTCTCCACTCCTCCGAACCCCTCCACGTTACCCTCCTTGATCAGCGTCATGATGGCATCATTGGGCATTCGGAACTGCTTCAAGAAGATGTTCACATTCAGGCTCCTCTTACCGTCTAACAGATTGATCTAAAGGCAACATGAAATGATTCACTTATTCATTTGATAAATAACTTCTATGTACATGTAAAATACGAGGTCGGTTCATTCGACAGAACAGCTTTACACATATCCCTTGCAGTAGTACTAAATGATAACATTTATTCATTAATCAATTGTACAATTCAATCCCTTCTGGATATTTATAACTAGACAAATACTTTGCTACCAAACTTGGATTTCTTGAGATTTTTAGTATGTTGTTTAGGGGAGCTTACTGAAATGCATGGCAGTGGAATAAATTCTTTTGTAATTAGTAATGGGTTAAACCCTATTTTGACTGGACTATGTACTTACTAGTGCAGAAATGAGCAAAAAATATTTTGCAGGTATTCAAACCTTGTGACTGATATCTATTCATCTCATATTATCATAATTTCTTTCTTACATTTATATTTTTTTGTTAGATTCCCTTATTAGATTGTGAATTTATCGGTCTCTCTTTAGCTGGTTTTCTATGTCTAGGTCATTTTGAAGAAGGGGATATATATATGTATACCTCTGCAGATTTCTTTTTCTTCTTTGCGCCATCAGCTGCATCTTTAGCCTTTTTCTCCTGCTGGCAGAAGAGTTCTTCTATATTCGCAAACTCCGGTTTGATCTTGGAAGATCCATGCTCACTTATCTGGCGCCAGATATTCCTATCTGAGTGGTGAAGAAGGAACAAAAGAGTTTTAATCTGCAGATGTTTGAAATCTCAAAAGAAAATAAGCTCTATTTGCTTATGTTTCATCACCTTTGTGTGTTCATTCTTTAAACTGTAAAATAGTTGCTACTTGATAAAAAGATTTTTATATTCTTTTTCATGTGAAGTCAATTCAAATGGATTGTAAAATTGAAAATGATTTGTTATATTATATTCTTTTCATGTGATGTTAACTCCAATAAATTGTGACATTGTGACCATGCATGAAAAAATATATAGATAAATAAATATGAGACGCAAGGCTAAAACAATAGATTCAATGATTGGAGAGTTCAAGGTTTTTTTCTTCATTTTTTAAGAGCAATGACACACTCCATTACATCTTGTTCTTACATATGTTCACTTTTCTAATCAATTTTGTTCCTCCTATACTTATCAAATTCAAATGCAATCCAATTATATTGCAATTTTCTTTGTTCAAAATTATTGCCCCAATTTAAAATAAAAGTAGAATTAAGTGTAACTACTTTACCAGTACTCATTACACAGTTAGCAACCAAATTTTTCATACCCCTTGTCAATTTGATGTTTTTGGTAACTCAAGAATGAAAGGTGGACTGGTTGAATTACATCCATTGTTGAATACTTTAAGATGTTAACTTTGATAGGTCACATTCTCTAGAAACATAAATCAGGACAAATCTTTCTTTTCAATTCTTGCAAAATTACAAAACTTGGTAAGATTATCAATAATTCAGTTGTTGACTGTATCTGCATTTTCTTGGCAAATATTTAGAACTGAAATACTATAACGATGAGGACTTACTAGGTCCAACAGTCATGTTAGGTTGAGACATGATCTTGTTTGGTGGTATCTTAGACCAGTTCACAGTTCTCATCTTCTTCTTGGGCTTGGGAGGTCCTGAGGCAACAGGTACTCCAGGGGGGCGAGGGATGCCCATTCCTCCTATAGGAGGGGGAGGTGGAGGACCACCTCCAGGGAATGGAGGAGGAGGAGGTACACCACCACCAGGAAAGGGTGGAGGAGGAGGTGGAGCACCACCGGGTAATGGGGGAGGCGGGGGTACTCCTCCTGGAAATGGTGGAGGAGGAGGTACACCACCACCAGGAAAGGGTGGTGGTGGTGGCGGCGGCGGTGGGATACCGGGACCACCTGGAAGAGGAGGTGGTGGTGGAGGAGGAGGAGGTGGCGGAGCACCAACCCCTGGTGGAAGTGGGGGTGGTGGTGGTGGTGCAGGTGCAGGTGCTGCACTTGAAAGTGGGGCTTCTGTCCTTGCCACAATCACATCTCCTGTACTAGTCCTTTGATCAACTAACTCTACAGCGTCAGTCTGGATCTCCTTGTCCACTTTGGCAACTGTCTGAGCAGGCACTGCAGGTTTCTCTGTGATCGGATCTAACCCTTTCCTCAAGAGAAGAATAACGTCCGCGAGTCCTTTGGTCAAGAGTTTATGAATATGTTCAGGGTTGTCCAGTGCTGTGCCCTGATTGACCAACCGATCTGCAAGTTCCCACAGATCGTCCGAGGTCTGGTCATCAGGATCCAGCTGAAGTAAGGCATGGAGAATGGACAGAAGGGAAGCTGCCTGAGGACTGTTGCCAACCTGTGATACCATGAAAGGACAAATGGTAAACATTAACTTTCCTATGAAGGCAGCTGACTTGGATAATGAAGAAATACATGAGCTTTAGATGGTTCACACCCATACAAGATTTGGACAAAATTTGATTTGTTTCAAACCTGTGGTATCATGAAAGGACAAAATGGTAAACATTAACTTTCCTATGAAGGCAGCTGACTTAGATAATGAGGAAATACATGAGCTTTAGATGGTTCACACCCATACAAGATTTGGACAAAATTTGATTTGTTTCAAACCTGTGGTATCATGAAAGGACAAATGCTAAACATTAACTTTCCTATGAAGGCAGCTGACTTAGATAATGAGGAAATACAGGAACTTTAGATGGTTCACACCCATACAAGATTTGGACAAAATCAATATAAATTCTGAATTGAGTTGTGATATATAACATGGCAAGTTTGTGTCCATCTATGATAATGACAACATCAAGGATTTCAGCATATCTGATGACTGGTTATATATTGTAGCTTGGATCAGACAAATTAATTTTCATAGTATTTGTTTTTTCTATGGAAATAATGTTCATTGTTTCATCACACCTGGTAACATATGGGACACAAATAGCCAATGACCTTTGACTACCAGCTTCTGATTCTGACAACTTTTTCTAACATTTTGATCTGAAGTAAATATACCAAGCGTGATTACATATTAGCATATATACTGTAGGAACTCGACATTTTATTTATAGAACTACAACAAATGATGAAGCATTTTAAACCTTCTTGAATATAGCATGGAAGCATTCCACAGGGCTGTTGAGATCAACTCCGTCATCCGGGTAATAGCTCATCAACTCATCATCATCAACAAGTTTTTGTTCATCGAAAACATCTAGCTGGATAGATAGCTCACTGTCTTCAGAGTCATTTTGTCTGCAGTGGAAAGGGTAATGCAAGAGGATATCTGATACATATTTGACACAACTGCTTTTATTGATGTTTGATGCACTCTGCATCTTGTTCTCAACAAAAAAGGGGAAATTTACAAGCTAGTTTTTGTTCATCAAAGACATTTAGCTTGATAAATAGCACACTGTTTTAAGAATGACCTTGTTTGTAATAAAGTAGTTCCAGGTATACAGCTGGATTTCTGTTAGATATCCCACACAATGGTCTTTTTTTTGTGGTTAAGAAATTATTAATTTAGATCACTGTTACAGTCACATTCTGAACAACTTTTGTGATCGCTGTCTGTCCTTTGACTGATTTTAAATGGCATCTGCAAATTTTTAGATTATTGTATCCATCTCATATATCTCATACAAGTGGATACTTTAAATTAAAATCAGAATTTTTAAACAACAAGCTCCTTTTAGATAGCTGTAGGTAACAATGTATTGGAATTAAATTAAAATGGTCTTATGTCCTTTTTCAACTTTCAACATGTTCTCATCTTTTATTTAACATTTAGTATTGGCTTAATTAAGACATACAAACATGCCCATTGGGATACAAAGCAAATGCAGAACCATGCTCATACTCAAATTTAATTCAATCTTTATTTTGCAACAGCTCCTTCTACTATTAGTCCATTTGCCTTGGCATTTGTAAGGTATGAATATGAAGCAGAACTTAAAAAAATGATGTAATGTTTAAAGCGATACTGACTGATGAACTTTCTACCCTAGCATACAGTTTATTGCACAGCATTTCATCGGTCAACCTTTCAACCGTGTGAAACCACCTAATTGTCGCTTTGAAGACAGAGAAATGGATGCGACATTCAACAGTGCAGCTAGTGAAGCAGTGAGTTACGGGACCATATACTGCTACACCTGACCTGAGATGTCACTAGAGGGGATTTTGGGGTACTAGTGTATCTACACATAGTACAGTGTGGCTTTAACGAGTCCAACTAAAGGTAGACGAGAGGCTAAACAACAACAACCCCTGATGGCAAGAAGCAGTCAGTCTGAAGTTAGTTTGAGGTTTGGTGGAGTGACTTAGACGTAATGCAACAACAGAGCTGACAGCCGTCAAGTTCGGTCAGATTTCTCTTGAAGTATGAACCCGTAAACCGCAGGAGTGCAGGTGGCAATCAAATGGCAGGATGTATGATTAGTTGTGCAATATGTCGTCCTGGACTTTAAGAACTGTCTTGTATCTCAATACAATTGCTTCTTTGTTGATGAAAGCAAAATCTGAGCAAGCAAGCATTTCCTTTGTTTCATGATAGGATGGTAAAAATTCTGCTGTGAAACCTTTTTTTTTGTGTGTTTAAAAATTGCATGGCAAAATCTTATTTTAGCAGAATCAAATTGGAGCAATATGGCTGCAGTGATAATCATGCTTAAAGCAGGCTCTAAAAACAAAGACAAATTAGGAGCTTAAGAAGCAAGCACAATTCACAGCATGTTGATTGAAAACTTTTTTTTTGCTAAAATTACCCTAGTACATGTAACATGAACAAATTTCGTTTTGTAACATTTTAACCTGTTCTCCAATGATTACATTTTTCTTTAAATTGTCATAAAGAACAATTATTTTTGTGACTAAATTCTTCTAAAAATGTGAAATTATTATTTTCTACTTAAAGACTACTGCTGAGTGTCGATGACATCACAGTAACCACCCATAAAAAATCAATTTACTATATACCATATTTATAACAGAATTGAATCTACAGAAGAGATAAAGGCCATTAAATAACTTCAAAAATCATTTTGGAATGCCTATCAAGATATGATCACATTCACAATAGCTTAGCTTAGAAGTATAATGGACATTTTTTCTATATTTCTGCACAAGAATATCAATGATATCAATTATCATTACATTACATGAAACTATTTTGGGTAGTTTTGATCACTACTTCTACTGCACTGTTTTCGTTTTATATAACAACATTTTAACATGCCAGCTCGATAAGCAAATAAGACACATCAACAATAAGAAGATACCAACAAACTGTTCATTTTAGTAATTTTTTTGGATTTACACCTAGTATTAGAAAATAATGCAGAAGTAGGTGATTTTCTATCAAAAAATGATAAAAATTACTGAGAAATGTTCACTTGTAAAAACAAACAAAAAGTTCACAAATATTGCTTTTGCAAACCCTTTGTTAATTCACACTAAAACAACAACAGGCTTAGTTTAGAAATTAAACCAGTTAATCAACACACGTAATTAAGATGAATTAAGTCATTTTCCCTGTCTATGATTTAGTTCACAAAAAAAGAATCACATAAAATTGATAAATCAGAATGAAAAACATATAAAGCTTACCTTACTAAAATGCTTGCTTGCCCCGTCATTGTGTAAAAATGACTAGCAAAGTATCAACCCTTTTTTCTCTGCATGACCAACCATCCCACCTCATTCTAAAGGAGAAGGAACCCCATCATTAATTTTACAAAAAATGAGGGTTTCCCCTGACTTCTTGTCCAAGCTGTCAGGAAATCATTGAGTAATTTTTCTTTGTGAAACATGTTACTGTCACAAGCAGTTGCTCAATATTGTTAAGGACAGCCATGCCACTGCTGGATGAGTGCCAGTATAAACTCATAGTTAACTCTCTGAATCATTGTTTTTTAACTGGAAATGGAGTTATAAACAAGACTCCCTCTTTGTCAAACTGGGGAATTCAATATTAAAAGGTTGTTAATCCAATCATAAATGTCATTATCAAAAGCTCTATATTTATTATATTTAACTTTGAGAATGACTTCTCATAATCAGGAAATAAAGCTATTATGATAAATGTTAACTTGTGAGGCCCAAAACTTAATATTCTATTTTTTTTAATGGAATTGGACTTAGGTTTGCCTCATGCCTTAGATTAATTGATCCTCCAACGTAAATTTTTTATTCCCTGCTTTTAGTGTTACTTGAATACGTTGATGGCTTTTGTTTTAATCTTTTCAATGCTTATTTCTTGAGATTTGCAACCATTGTTGAATTTCTTATTTTCATGTATCTTGTTATAATCATCTTAAATGTTACATCTTCTGCCCGTTTGCAATTTGCAACAATTGTTACACTTTTATGAGATACGTGGAAATTAATTAATGGAATCACAACAGATTCCATTGTTAAAACAATCCTACTAATCAGGATAATCAGCATTCTTAATTAATTAAGTGGTTAATACACGCTCACCCGAGGGTCAATAAAATGACACTCATGCCAAAATTGCAAATGCAGTCTGCAATATTTTCTCCTCCAAACTTCCTTTTTCGGTGACTTTAACTCGACAACATTCGCACGCTTCAAAATGATGAGCCAGGGGGAACAACTGTTGACATGAAAGTTTTGCATGTGTCTGTGTTCTAGTTGTTTTATTTTATTAGAGGAGAAAAATTCATGGCATACTTAAAGAGTCACATCAGTGATTCATTTTGAATGTTATGCAAGGTGTAGCTGTTTAATTGAATGCCAAAACTGAACTATCCTTGCAAGTTGTTAATTAAAAACAAATCATTTACATTCTTTCGATTCTCTGAAAATAAATGAATTATACAGTATCCCCTTAAAAACATGATTTGTGATTTTTTTTCTGTTGTTAACTTCTACAACAAAACAATTCAACTATCGGTAGCTGTATTACATTAGCATAATCATACATATATCATTTTCATTTTGTAATAATCACTTTTCCTTTCAAAAAAATATCTGTAATAAAAGAATATCAATGGTTACTATGTCTTTTACAAAAACAAAACAAAAAATGGTTATATGTCTTGGGTTTATGTCCATACAATTTTTTAAATCCTTATCTCCCATTTTATGAATAGTAAAATGCCTTGTCAAAGAGCTGTCCATATGGAGTGGCATATCTCAGCATGCTATGAAACATGGATTGCAATTTGACATTGTATGGACACCTCAGTGTGAGTAAAATGAAACCTCACTGAGTCAGATTATGACAAGATCGAATCGGGCGATAAAATTCTGTATTGACACACTCCTGGTGAAAAAATACAAGTTGAACTTGCCAATTTGTAATAAGTCTGTCAACATGACACTGCCAGGAAACCATAGCAGCCACATGTGCTAGTGAATTCTAATTTTAGTTTGGCTCGACACGGTCCCTGTGATTCCATTCCATAACACCCGAGGGCAGTATTTAATCATTAGGATCTGCGAGGATTGACTTGTTTGTGTGATGGAAGCGTGGCCTAATTTGGATGTACCGGTACTTCATACATGTAAGACTGTGTGATGCTTATTTATTTTCATACTTCCGTTCTGCCTTAAATACAGTTTCCTTCTTCCTTCCATTTCAATTTTGAGGTCACTGTTACAAAGTTCCATAAGAGCATGGGAATATATGTTTGAATGTTTATTCTTTAGTTTATCTCAAAACTGAGTAAAATGTGAAATGTTGCATTCTCTGTACTATTCCATAAGCATGAATAATGATTTGCAGAACAAATATTTGT
This sequence comes from Hemicentrotus pulcherrimus, assembly GCA_003118195.1. Taxonomy (NCBI): domain Eukaryota; kingdom Metazoa; phylum Echinodermata; class Echinoidea; order Camarodonta; family Strongylocentrotidae; genus Hemicentrotus; species Hemicentrotus pulcherrimus. Next base: position 122,763 of record BEXV01000576.1, on the reverse strand, counting down.
AAAATGACCCCCCCCCCCCAC